>JANHFO010004681.1:415130-430024 GCA_032468095.1 Pareas carinatus | reverse complement strand
AGTAATTGTATTAATAAATTTTTAACAGAGGAAAAACAATAAAATAAAATAAAAATAATAAAGAAAACTAGTAAATGACAAAAAAGAAAGGGAAGAGGAGGGGAGGGGGAAGGGGATGGAAGAAAAGGGAGAAAGGAAAGGGAAAGGTTATAAGGAAGCTTCTTCCAATCTTGACAGTGGTTATACAGTAAGTACATCTATATTTTGTCTCTGCCTCTGGAAAATATTCACTTTTAACTGACAGAACTCTAGAACCATTCATACGGTTATTCTTTTTTTTCTGCTTGTGAATTATTTCTTTTTCTAAAGAAGATATAGACTAGATGAGAAAACAAATGTGCATGATAAAGAGGCGTTGCAGTGTCTTCACCCAATGCAATTCTGATGAGTTACTGTATTAATGTATGAAAAAGGCCATCTGAAAGAACCTCTGAAAATTTATTCTTAAATAAATGGTCTAAGAAATGGCATGAATTTTAGCTTTTCTTTGAACAAGATATTGATCTGGGTGGCCTTTTACTTTCATTGTGCTTTATTCCTTATCCTGAAAACAGAACAAAAAAATATTCTTGTTCCACTAATGAATCTATGAAGCTGTTCTAAAGACAAGGAATAGAGAAGACAAGTCCTTGGATAATGCACAAATTTATTTGCATTATCATTTTGCTTGCATTTGCAAAATTTAAAAATACCTGTAGTGAGTTTCAGCAAGAAAACAAATATATGAAATGAGTTTCAGCAAAAGTAAGCATTCTTAAACAAACCTCTCTCTGTCTGTCTGTCTCTCTCTCTCTCTCTCTCTCTTATATCTCTAGGAAGACACCTCGGATTGTGGCAGAGGGGCCTCCTTTCGACCTTCCCTGAATATCTTGTTATGCTTGCAGTTACTCCTCCTCTATTTGACTGCAAGTCACCATCCACTGCCCTTGGCATTTTGCCTTTGAAATGCCTATTTAGCTTAACCCATCCTTTTTATTTTATGCACATCATCATCCCCTCCAGACTTGCTGGAGGATGACTTCTGCCTAGTCTCATCAATTCTGGCTGCACCTTGGCATTCAGTCATGAGGATTGTTGCTTTCTTTACTCAGACGTCCAGAAATTGTTTTTTTCCCTTTTCTTCCATCAGTCCTTGCCTTTCCAGTGTCTCTGCACAGCAGGTTGTGCTAAAGGGAGCTTTGAGATGACAAGGGGAAGCATGGACCACCGTGAACTTCTCCACACAGGGAACATTCTTGAACTTTGATTCATTGTTCCCCTTTCCACTCATTGAGCTGTTGGCCAAATACGAAGAACATGGCCCCATGATTTTGTTTTTCTATTGAATCTGTGAAATTCTGGGAGACCTTTATTAATTTTCTTATGAAGGACTTTTATTATGGTTTTAAAAGTATTTTATCAACAATACTGATGATACTATTTTGTCTGAAATAATGTACCTTCCCATTCCAATAATGAAAACTGCAGAAACAACACAGATCACTATAATTGAAAAAATGGAGTAGTCTTGCCAAATTGATTCTGTAACCTAGCAAACCTTCCAGCCAATTCCAGTAGCTTTTCAGATCACCCCAGCGTCATTCCACCCAATTCACTAAGAGTTTTCCAAGGCCATTGTTATCTCTACCTTTCAATAGGTGGAACCCATCTCCGATCAATGATGAATTATTTTCATGGTAAACAGTTTAATCTAGATCTTTCAATGTCTGATTTCCACGCATTTAAGCCTCAGAGATTATAGTACTTATTGTCAGCAAGAAAGAAACATACAAAAATTCAGAAAATATCACTTGAATTTTAAGGTCAATATTATTCATTTAAACTGCTTATTCTGTAAAGAGGACTTGAACACCAAGCAGGGCAGAAGGACTAGGGTGACGATCCTTTTGTATACCATTCCAGTAATCCATGTATGGGTTGGAGGATGCAGCAACTGAAACAATCTTTAAAAAATGAACGGCAGGATAGAATGCAAGTAACAATTATGGTTTACACCCAGCAGACCCTTGTGATTATTTTCATTTCTCATTTGAACCAATTGAAAAAACAATATGAGCTATTTTAAGAGCTGTTCTACTCCCCAAATCACCATAAAGTCTTCAGTTGGTAGCTCTGCAGTATCCAATCTTCGAGATAAATCAATTATTGAAATGACTTAGACGAAGATGAGGTCTCTTTTCTTCAGTTTCTTTTCTTCTAAATTTTAAAGAATATTGTCCATCCTAGAGGAGGCAGCACTGTGTGCCAAACCAACCCACAAAGATGATAGCCAAACTTTTTCTTCGTAGACTTTATACAGACACCTAACCGCGCTGTTTAGTGTCTGTGTACTTGAGCTAGGGGAAAGTGAAAACGTTCTGCTTCACAATGATGGCTGTTAAAATATCTGCCACTCAGCTCAGACCCACAGTGCAACTCTGTGGAATCTGCAAGCATACATATCATGTCTGGAATTATTTTAAGTGGTTGCAACTATATAATCTATTGAAGAATTTAAAAAAGCATACTACTAGAATTCATCAACTGGCATCCTTTAAAAAATGGCTGTTTTAGGACTTGTCTTGAGCAGGTTACCAGTCTTTGTGCCTGTTAACTAATGCACATATGGTAATAAATACATCTTGCTGCCTGTTATGAACTGAAATGCCTGCAGTCCCCTGATAATTCCAGAAGATCCTTCTCATCAGCCAAATATCTCCCACTACACTGCCTCTACACTTGAAGTAGCCAGCAAAGTGAGAAGAGTCCTATTTCGTTTTGGTTTGTTCCCGCTTGATATTATAGGAGAACCAGAACCTTCTGGGCAATATGGGGATCTGCAGAATAGAATGGTGCAACTTCATCAGGGAGAAACTGTTGGTTACAACACCAAGAACTGCATGGTTTCCTCCCTCTTTGGTGCAAGGGTGATAAAAACCTGCTAAAATATTGTGCATAGTGATGCACCCATTTCAGCTTCATATGCTCGGTTCTTTAATCCAAACATGCCACCTGTTATGAGTTATTCAAGTGCTATGAATTTCATTTGCTTTATTACAAGAAAATCTAGAAAGCAAACTGCAGGTCATAATTACTTGAACCTGAAGATTTCTAAAGAGGAAGATACTCCAGTTTCATTTACAACTTCAGATTCTGTTTGAAACAAGCATTCTATGGTCTTATTGTCATGATTTAGTACTAAACCAGAAGTTTGGAGAAAAGCCTCTTGATCTCACAACGTACGTGTTAATGTAGCCTCTGCCACTTATACTGGCCCCACCAGTTGTTTAATTGCAAGCACTAGTGCAGCTTGGAAGGTATACAGTTGTTGAATGCAACTCATTCCTCAGCCAAAACTGTAAGCATATCAGACAAAATTATTTACTGATGTTCTTAGAAGATATCTGTGGTCCTCATAATACGAGGTGCGATCATTAAATTTCGAGACTAGTCCCATAAATTGAAATAAAACTATCTGATTTAAATTTGGCTGCCATGCCCTTCAAAGTAGTCCCCTTGGGCAGCTGTACACTAATTCCAGTGCCTCTTCCATTTTTGGAATGATTCCTGGAAGTCGCATTCTTCAAGCCTGTCAAGCACTTTTTGCTATTCGAGTTGGATATCCTCCACCATGCCAAAATGGCGACCCTTCAGCTTCAATTTCATCTTTGGAAACAGAAAGAAGTCATAGAGGGCCAAATCTGGTGAATACAGAGGATGAGGAACGACGAACATGTGGTTACAGGCGCAAAACTGGCATGTTGCGAGAGCTCTGAGAGCTGGTGCATTGTCATCATGGAGCATTCATTCAACATTCCATGGGTTTCGTTTGGCGATATTTCTTTATTTTATAAATGCACGAATGCACGTGCTAGCAAAAACATCTGTAATACAGAACTCAAGATAGTGTTTTGTAACTTTGTGTAGTTTCTCCTCAAGGTTGTTATACATCACTGCTGCGTGTGCATGGCAATCGCGTGATCCATTCCCCCATACAGTCTCGTAATTTAATGGTCGCACCTGGTATAATCTAAAGATTCAAAAGCATAATTCTCTTGTAATAATTATGGCTGTAAAGTGCAAACATGTGATGCTTGGAACTTTTGTAGGAAAAACATACTTGACAAATCTGGAAGTAGATCCAATGGTGCACTTGCTTGCTTTTCGGTAAACTTTACTCTTGAGACTAGGACATTCTAAATCTCTCAAAAGCTCATTCATTCAAGTTCCTTTGTGTACATATAACTCTCCCACCCCAAGTGAATCCTTGTTTTCAAGTAAGCAACTAAAGACTTTCCCTTCTAAGTCTACATTTTTTCAAGACTGCTTATATACAAAACAATTGCACTGGTGCTAAGTATAGTAGTTCTGCTTCATTGGCTTCGTATAGATTTCTATAGAACTAAACTGGGGTATTATAAATACATATCTCTAACTGTGATGTGTGGTAAAGATAACACCGTTGTTCTTTGTGTATACTACCAGTGATAATCAATTGTACTGGTTGTGAATACACTGTCAGAATCTCCCTGGTCTCTTCTGAGCAGAAACTACAAAATTGTGCCAAATTGTGTGATTGTTTTGTGATGTGGGCAACTGTCTGTAGTGTGCTTGCTGAAAACTTCCAGATTCATTCCACGTTAATCTGAGCAAAACCTCTTGTCTTCCTTATGTCACTTTGTCTGTGACTGTTTGGCTAGTGCTCTGGAGCCAGTGTATATTCATCAGTAACAGATATTCAGAGATGGAAGAATTTGGAACATAGAAAGTATATTTGGAAATGATATTGAACCTGAAGTGCTTCTTATTCATATAAGAAGCTGTTTAGCTAACATGGACTTTCCTTGCTTTTGAATACCTTACCAAATCACCACTATTAATGGCCATGACACACGTCTTGGTCAGCCACAAGATTCTTTGTTCTTGCTAAATTATTCAAGGTCAAAGCTAAAATTTGCTGGGGTTGAACAGGTATTATTTTCATCCTTGACTTTGGCCGGTGCTCTCCAAGATGTTGGGTTTTTGTTTTGTTTTGTTTTAACATACCAAATGAAATTTTATAATCACAATGAAGCACATTTTGATGTTTACATACATATACATACGGATGTGTTTATGTATGTAATAACCAAAGATAGGTTTAAAAACATATCTTAAATGATTCACATCTATAATGGTGCAAGTAGATCTTGCAATTTTTATGGGTTTTTTTCCTTCCTTGAGATGAGTCTGTTTCCAGATATCCTTACTTTAAGACAACACTTTTTTGTCGCTGATGAAAGCATTGATGGGGTTCCTCTAGCTTCCTTCTTTTTCATCCTAGATTTAGAATTGTGTGTTTTAAAACACATTTTTAAAACTCCAATCATGTATATCTTTAAAATATTAATAATAATTGTTGTTCTAAGTCTGAAATGCCAAGAAATCTGGAGGCAGCAGGGGAAAGATGGTTTAGTAGCATCACAGGTTCTAGCCAATTACTGCTATGCCCAGGCAGCTTTTGTCACAAATATGTAGAACTGGTTTCCCCTGAGCTTGGCCCAGATTGGATAAATCGCTGACTTGATATACCTCTGTTGCCATGAGAGATAATGACTCTCAACTTTTAGAAGAGTTTCTCTGGGAAAGCAAAGCTCTTGGCGAGGAAAATAGGAGCAATGCTGATACAGGAGTCCCTCATAACAGAGGTAACTGCAGAGGAACACTTATGGAAGAGTATTATCTTTTCTAATAATTATGGCATTTGTTCTGCTTAAGCTGGAGTGCATTCATCTTGTTTTAGTAAAAGTTTCATCAATTTTTTTTATGTCTGGGTGCAATTCTAGCTGAATAACTCCCTTACCAATTCTAGCTTACCATTAGTTGATTCTAGACTCAAAATCAGAAGGGAAAGGAGATGGCAGAATGGAGAATACTGGAAGTGAAACATAAAAATGGACCCACGGCAGAAGACATATTGAACTTAGCAAATTGTAGATATTGCCTCAATTACTGCATATCAAACATGATTCAGCCTCATCGTTTTTTAGTCAGGGAATCACTGAGTACCATGTCAGAGAAATGTTACCCTGCCTCCAATTCCTTCAGTTGTGATATATGCAAAAACCACTGTTTAGAAAAGAATTGTCTGTTATTTACCTTTATGTTCAGTGGTAATCCTTTCTCACATTTTTCACAACTAGTACAAAAAGGAAGCAAAGTTCTGAGCAAATTTTTCCAGAGTTAGAGACTCAACATTTGGAAGATGAAATAATGGCCCATTTTTCAATCCAAGTTGATGATTCCGATTTTTGGAGACAGGATTGGGGTGGGAAAGATCAATGTTTGTGCATGAGCTAATCATATTGCAATATGTGGGGATCTGGACAGAAATACTTTGCTCTTTCTCTGCTATTGTAGCAAAATTTGCCTTCTGAAAATAAGCTCTTCAGATGTATGTGTAAATATAAGCTGAGCTAGGCAACAACCAGCTCTTTTGAAATAGTTGTGTAAACAGGAACTGGAATGTCCATTTCCCATAACTTGTGTTATCTGCAGCTTATCTTAGAGTCTGAATGGTTGGTGCTATGTCCCAGTCAGAATCACTTGTATATTGTCATTAAGTCTTCCTCCAGTCTTTTTTTTCCCACTGATGATGGATGAAGCTGGTCTTGAATGATAGGGGAAGATATGTTGGGGAAATAGGAAGCCAAGAGCATGACCATTTTGCTTCTATCACTTGAGGAAATCAGAAGCTCCACAGACTGCACAAAAAAAAACCACACAAGAAACAGAATGGTAATATTACCCAAAGCTGTAAAGGTATAAAATAGAGTTCTAAAAAAAGTAAAATATGATGAAACTGCAAGAATTAAAAGGAATATTCAATTGACATGATAGCATCAACAAAGAAAATCGCATGTAATTATTAACCATGCAAAGATTTATGAACTTGGTTTAAGCTAATTTCTTGAATTCAGAGAAGTAGGGAAAATGCACTGAAGAAAATGAATCTTCAAAGAAGAGTCTCTAAAGAGCAAGGGACTCTTATTTTGACCTTGTCAGTCCCAGTTAGAACTTTTTTTCTAGAAAAAGTAAAAGACTGTGTGAAAATAAATTCCACTGGCCCTATGTGCTGATTTCTTCATACAAAGACATATTCGCAGAGGTGAAATGTAGTCATTTTTCAAACCACCTAACATGCCTAATTTCTTTTAAAACCAGTTTGGACAAAATTTGTGATAGGGTAGAGAGGTGGGAAAGGGAGGGGGGAGATCCATGATCCTGACAAGATCTTGGACATTTGATTCCAAAGTCAGGGGACAAGGAGATGATTCACTGATAATGACAAGGTTAAAGGTCATTTTGCTTGTAGCTTTTTAGTGTGTGTTTGGTTATGTATATGGGAACTGTGCTTTGACCAGATGGCTGGCTGTGTTACCAGGAGTGTATGTAAATCTGTAGTCTAGTTGGGTGCTGCTCATCTGAGAAAAAAATGAAAAAATATACATATCTATAAATATATATTATATTTTAAGTTAAGAAAACAAAACAAAACATCAAGTTGCTCTTCTTATAGCTGCTTGAATCCTATTCCTATCATTCTTCACTTAAAAAGCTTTCTTCCAATAATTCATTTTTTGTTACATTAATTTTGTTTTGTACAGAAGAGTTGAACAATTTTAAAAAAGACTAAAATCTTTGTAAAATATTGTGTGTGTGATTCCTTGTAAAATATTTTCAAATTGTTTATTACAGAGGATCCGTTATTAAATAATGTTCATATTTTCACTTCAAATGCAGTGGGGGTTTTTCTTGATTATTAAATGGTAAAAACAGACGGACAGATAAAATTCTCTTATAACTTGAAAATTACTGTTCCTGTTTCTCAAGTCATAATTTTACTAAATGAAACAAAAAAAAAGCTCAATTGTTTTGAAATCTGTTTAGGTTGCTGTCAGATTTCTGAAATGGGACTTAATTTATGGTCCTCTGTTAGTTCCATATTTGAAGAAGAGTTGTAAAGCTATCTGTTTTTCTTCTAACCATCAGCAAGCTTTGTAGCCATGACTTTTCTTTTTTACAATTAACATAGGCAGAAACAGAAATAGATAATAGAATTTTAACATACTCTTCGAACAATTCTCCATCAATCTATAATACAAAACACTGAAAGAGTTTCCTTTAAGCAACTTCAAATTGGTTTTCTTTGATATTTCTCTCGAAAATAACAGCATTCTACTAATTACCTTTTCCAGGGACTATACCATATGCTGAAGGTTAATATTTGCAAGTCTATGCCTTTTGTTTATAAGCAAACTTTTTTAATGTACATTTCCATTTATACATATTTGCCAAACATGGCTGATTATAACACTGGTGAATATAGTAGGATATGATTTCAAAATGTAAATACATCATATAATTAAACACTTTCAGAAAACAACCTCTGGGGTTAATTTTTTTGACACATCCAAAAAGAAAGGCTATTTTACAATGTTTGAGTCAAGCTGTCATCAGTTTTGTAGATCAGCATGTGGAGATGTTTGACTAATATATATGCCTAAACAAACTTATTATTTTTAACATACCAATGTCCTGGACAGGCAGTAATGGAATGATGGAGACGGCAATTATTATCCGTTTTACAATTTCCTGGTCTGGTTGTCACATAGAGACAGAAATGGGGTATACAAGTACCTAAACAAAATACTTCAAACTAAGTATAAGAAAAGAAGCAGTGAGCATTCTGAAATCTATCCCAATTCTCCTGCTGACAGATTATAATGAACTGAACCAATAATGGATGGGAAACACGAAACACCTGAATCACACAGTGCATTTGATGTACCCCTTTATAGATACAGTACCTATGACTTCTCTTGCTCCTTGCCTGCCTGTGTTCTTTCGATTCAGTTGTGTTACCACCTTTCTTGATTTACTAGAAGCCTCTATTTCTATAGACTCCTAACATCCTAGAACTCCAACATAAGATGCCCTTACTTTGGTATTGGGAGAACTCGATGGTCATTGGGCCTTGAATAAGGATAGAGTAGTTCCCATAAAGAAAAGACTAAAAACTTTGGGACTTAAAACAGATGACAAAATAACCTTGTCTAGGCTTGTTGGAAGATCTCTTTGAATGTAAAATCTTCAGGTTACTATGCAAGGAGGGTTCAAGATATGTTGTGCAGTCTCCTCTGTAAATCATTAACTAATTCTTCATATGCTCAACAAAAGAATATATCATCTATATACATAGGTAATCTGGGAAAGATAAACATATCTCTCACAAAAAAATGGGGGGGAAAGCTGACCTAGTAAAGCAAGCAAAGTAATGCATAAACATAAGAATATTCTACTATCTACACATACTGTACATCCGTCTGCGGCATGCCAGCAATCGGGTCACGCAAACAAGCCAAGCTTCATTCGCCGGAGCCAGGCAGCCTGCAAAACCGACAACCCCTCCGGTCTGTGAAAAAATCTTTCTCCATGGAACCGGTCCCTGCTGCCCAAAAGGTTGCGCGGGGGGGGAGGGCTGCTGCTGTACATGCCATATATTTTTTCAGTTCTGCCCTCCCACCTTAGAACTATTCTATAACGGAGTGACATTCCGGTAACTGCATGCTACCCCTGCAAGAACATGTTCACTTTTTAAAAAAAGATTATTCATCTGTTAATAATAAAGGTGGCAGTAAGTCTTGATAGAAGAAAAATCTCTGGTCCAGTTCCAAGCTGCAGGATAGATGCTGAAGAAATTAATTGGAAGCAGCTGCACGAGAGGAAGCCTCCATTTTATTTAGCTAACCAATGGCAGAAAGTGACAGAATGTCATTGGGGTGGCAGACAGACTAGTTCAGTGGGTTCATGGGTTTTTAGATCTTTTTGGGTACATTTCACAAGTGTCAGTTTACATTTCTTTTGCCCTTTGGCTTTAAATGACTCTTATGGATTGGGCAAACTCGTGATTCTACCTTTTTTGTAATTTTGAGGTGAAGGAGTTGGGAATCTGATCTTCTCACAGTCTGATATTTTAGATGGCTGCCATTTTTTTTCCAACTACAAACTGAGATGCACTTAACAACCTGTGCTCAGTTTTATTGTCTCTGTCATTGTAAACCGGCCCCCCTCCTCATGTGCCTGATTCCTGGACTTTAAAAAAAGTTCATGTTTTTCAAAAAGGAAACTGGAGAGTCAGCCTCATGTCTGCTTCCCAGAATGTCTATGGTTCACAATTGAGCCCCATTGGCAAGTTTACAAAATAAACAGGATACTTGGGCTATACTATTTGGAAGGGAGTCCGTCTACCCAGAAAAGACAAATGCAGAAATGATGAGAGTAGGTTGAATGGAGGTTAAGGTGGGCTGCATACAGCCATTTGTTACTTCAGCGCTTTGGCGTGGACTGGGGTCTGATCAAAATGCCAGATGTAACCAATAACCCAAACAGGTAGTGATTGCTAGGTTTAAAAAATTCAACTATTTGATCCACTTATACAAAAATCCAGCTTCCTTTGGTATAAGTAACATATGCTACACTATTTGTGTATGGGGGGGTGGGAACTAATCCTCCTGCAAGCAAACCATTACTTAGAAAATGTCAAACCCAAGCCAAAAACAAAATGTGCCGGATATGGCTAGTGTAAAAGTGTAATGTTTGATTCCACTAGCTAAAAGAATATCATTTCCACTCTGCTCTCCATTGCTTATACTATATCATGCCACCTTAAATCAGGATTGTGTTCTGATGTTCAGAGAGCTGAAAGAACAGATATTTCGGTGCCAAATAGCTATGGAATTAATGGATCTATATACTTTCTTAGCTAACGGCCACAGGGATACCATTAAAAAAAACACTCTTGAATTTAAAAATATCAAAGGCTCTGAAATCTCATCAGCCTGAACAGCAGCAGCTGAGCAATGGGAGGGGGGGCAGGAAATTGCATGGTGAAGTGACTTTTTTCTCTGCTGTTCTCCCCAATGCCTATCAGTTAATACTGTAATAATGCTTTATTGATTAGCAGTTAGGGCATACAAGAATATAAAATACAGAACAATGAAAAGACCATGTGTAACAAAACCGAGTAAGAGGCAAAACTAAAAAGAATTATAAATCTTATATCTGTATTCCCTCTGCAATGTACTCCAATCAGATCTGCTAATGTAGTTCTCAATTGCACTGTTTTATTCATACAAGGGTCTGTGTTATTTGTAATATTTGGCATTTGAAATATGGCATTTGAATGTATTGACCTCAATAGGCTATTTGTGTAATATATGATCCAAGAGATTGATCTCTTTCTTTCTTATACAGCTGAAATTCCAACAATAGATGAGTTATGTCCTCTAACTCTGAAGCTCCACAAATACAAGTACAGTCATCATAACGAACTTAGTTAAACCTTCCATGTTTAACCATTGTGTCCAGGTGCTCAAATGTCAGCCAAAAGGGGTGAATTTTAATAGTATTTAAGCATTTGTCAAAACCATTGCCAGTCAGAGCAAGATACAGTGGAATAAAGATAATTTGCTAGCTAACAGCATAAATAAACTGATAAGTCACAAATATATCTGCAGGGTTCTTCTGAGGTTTATTCTGGCACCTGATGGACAAAGTTGCTTAGATTCCTCTGAGTTAGACTCGAACTGGGCATGTCCTGCTGAATTGACCCAAGCATGGTCTCATCTTGTAACCTGAGAAAGCACACAGATCTTTAGGCTGTTAGCCTGATCCTATGTTTTAGATTCCTATCACTCCTGTGTGACCTTCTATAAGTGGTTACCACCTTTCATAGCATAGGGCTTGGTTGCATGAAGCACTGCCTGGGTCCCATTTTTTCTGTTCATCCAATAAGATTTTACAGGGTGCGCACACATTGCATTTTATCCATTAAGAAAGGCCATATTATGAAATCCACTAAGCACATCTTCTCTGTTGCCCACCCTCTGGAATAGAGTCCCTCAGACCACTCTGAACCTGCAAGATTTTAGATGTTTTTTTAAAAACCTGGCTTTTCCCCAAATTCTTTGGATAGGTTGTAGTCTGCTACTGATGGATGGGTTTTTTATTTTTGCCTTGTGATATGTTTCCTCATATAAGTGAAGTTCTTTGTTGTTCTTTCTTGTGTTTTTAGGTACTGTACCAGCCAGAGCAGGGTTTGAGTTAGGGCGGCCTTATAAATCAAAATTATAAATAAATATGTAAGTTGAAGCATGAGAAGCAAACTCTGTTTTGGTTTGTTTTATTTGCTGCTTACAGGTGAAAAGCACTTTAAATCATGGGAAAGAACCTAAACAAAAATTTATGCTACAGTATTTTTACAGAAGTGCAGGACTGCTGAATTTTGAATTTTTTAAAATCTGAACATACATATCATTAATCATTTTACAGCAGCTACAGCTGAGCTAAATACTATTTGTCAGCAAATGATGCAAGTTTGAATGGCTACTAAGAATGGTATAGTTTGCCACTTTTCAGACTGCTTGACAATAGGTGGCAAATGCTAAAGCTTTACATTAAAAGGAGCTTTCTTCATGCTCTTTAAAACCCCTTCTCTTCACCTGTTACCTGTCAGTGAAGCTATTTCTCAATAAGAAAGTGCTCTTCTAAATGTCTTCTAAATCTGGGTTCAGAAATAGTCTGACTGACAAGCAATAGATCCAGAAGGCTGAAGCAAGAACTCCAAGTACTTGGGCACAACACGTCTTCTTCACCTGTCTTTCAGGTTATTTCTAAATATGGAACTATTCTTCTGCAAAAATCAGCATTCAAAAATAGCCTGGTTGAGAGGTAAAAAATGGGGAAGGTATAGTATAAGATAGTGATGAATAACAGATGAGTTTTGTTTCTGACTGGGGCTGCAAGAAGATGGTGATAATGATAGATGGCTATGAAGAACAGGCACACTAGAACAAATGATTCCCGTAATTGTGATGAGTCAGCTGTTGTGGCAATGCTAGGCTATGGCATGCACTCAAAGGAAAAAAAGGGAAGTTGTGTACATGCAGACCCTGCCTAAACGCTGATTGATTAAAGGCTGATAATGAGAACCAGCTGCCTTGTATACCAAATAAGACACAGAGTTAAGATATGGTACAGAGTTGAAGCTGAGCCAATAGAGTGCCTGTTAGATAACTCCTAGAGTGCCTAGTGGGCAATACTTCTTTATCTCATGTTGAAAAATGTATAAAAACTTGATGAATCCTTTGTTTGAAGGCCCGGCATTTTGCTAGCTGGGACCACTTTTGCTGAAGCACTTCAAAAAGAAATGAACTCTGCACCTTGTGTCTGGTCATTCTCATCAGCTTTGTCACTAGGTTCAGATCCGAATTTAGAGACAATAGTCATGCTTGACCATTTGTAATAATAGCTATCATCATCATAGCTAACAACAGAAGAGATTGAGAAAGATGACACCCATTCAGCCTACCCACTAAGGGGGACATAAGTAACCATCAAGCATTACACAAATATCTATGAAAACTGCAGAGATTCATCCCTGTGATACTTGACACAGAACTACAGCTAATGCTTTTCATAATCAAAATAAGAAGTATGGCCATGCAAAAATCATTAACAGTAGAAGCAAAGAAAAATCTATAGTGCACTCAATGGCAACACAATATACAACTAGTGGAGCTTGGCTCTTTCCCAGTTTAAATAAATTTTCTGTGTAGCACTTGAGTATCATTCTTTCAAAAGAACATTAAACTAATTATTAGGCTTCTGTCAAGTCTTTATAGTCTTACAGAAAGCCCCTTTCAAGCACTACAGCACCCAATCACTGGAGTAGAGGAACTTTCCCCCAAGTTAAAAAGGCCAGTGGGAGCTTGACGGATTCTAACTTGACTGCACCAACAATAAAAAAACAAAGTGTGCCAGATCATACCTTAAGGGAAAAAAGTAGCAGGAGAAAGAAAACATTGCCTGAACACTTAGGAACAACTGTAAGCTGTTATCTCAGGTAGAAAAAAGTTATTGGGCCATATCAATGCAATAGTTAGAGGACCATTAAGGCAATGGTCTATGTTTGTGAAAAAATGAATACCAGGCTTCAAGTTTTGGATGCTTGCAGTTTCTCTGGGAACAATTCAGAAATTGAATTTTTTCATTTGTGTGATGAGTGTAAAGCCAATCTTTCCAACAAGCAACTTGGTAAGTTAAGGCCATAATTATGCTATCTCCACCCCAAAGATACAGAATGTGAGCAAATTTAAGAAATGTATAATTCTGTATTCCATTCTGCAGTGCTCAGCCAACGTCTCAATAGCTATTATGCAAACCAGCAGGGGAGATTATTTCATCACAATAACTGTAGCTACTTCTAGAATATATGCAACATTTCTTATGACATAATTTCATTACAAAATATGAAATGAAAGAGAAGGTCCTTAATATTCAGTTCCCTTCCAATTATTTTACAGTAAAATACTGACTGCAGGTGAAAATCAGATGATTGATGATTCTAAAATAACCTATTTGGGCATGATCAACAGGCATAGTCACTCCCTGAAACAATTATCATCAAGCCTCCATGTAGAAACTGGGAGGCTTTTTGTTTCTTCATTAGGCACGAAAGCAGCTTCACTGCTGGTTGACTTTGTGCCAGTCATTCTCTCTCAGCCAGATTCACCTAGCAGGTGTGTGGCACACCCTCTGAATTAGGCATTTCCAGCAGTTCCAAGTAAGCTCCCACAGGGCTTCAGCTTAAAAGTTACACGTATTCTAAGAAGCTATGCCATACATTCAGCTACACTGATGGGTAATGGTCATTTTAACAAACTGTAGGTTGAAGTTGCTCTTCATGTGCCTTTGTATGTGGCAGGGTTCCCAGCTTGGCGATTTCAACTCATAGAATTCTTATCCAATGGCCATAGTGGTTGTACAATACTGAGAGTTGAAGCCCAGAAAATGGCCAAGGTTGGGAAACACTT
>JANHFO010004681.1:393416-404173 GCA_032468095.1 Pareas carinatus | reverse complement strand
TCCTGGATAGACTCTTGTACTGTCTGTTTAACTGTATCTGTTACTATATCTTTTATAAGTTTCTGCAAAAGTTCAAGGTTCATAGTTTGTGGATCAATCAAAGATGAAAGCTTAGATGCCTGAGCTGGAGAAATCCCAATACTTTTAGAAATACCAGTCTTCAGTTGACCTGCGTTCTTAAAGACAATATTTTCAGCAATGTATTTGGGGAATTAGTTTCCATGATTTGTGAGGTTTGGGTTCCTTAAACATCTGTATTTTGTTATTCTTGCCTTACTTCCTATCATTATTTTAATGATTTTGCCACTGCACTTTACCTCATCTAGTTTACAGTTACTTAAACTGGTAATGAAACCAGGAATCAAGACAGGAGAAAGCAATACTCCACAGATGTCAGTCAGGAACAGTAGCAGTGCTTACGGATAAAAACATAAGGTCTGCTGGTTTTAAAATACATAGCCATTGTGAATGAGGTAAGACTTGGTTAGTTAAAGAGGTCAGTATAAAACGTGTCCAGTATTTTTATATATTGTAGTCAAATAGAAAATTTTTGATACTTGGCAGCTCTGCTTCTGCTTGTAATTCAAATGAACATCAGGAGTTGATATGTGAATTCATACACAGGTTCTGGTGAACAGATTCTAATTCTAGTCATAGCTAATGTGGCTGCTGTATTAAATTACTGCTCAATGACTTGAAAATGGCTAGTTATTCTTAAAATATCGTGGCCATAATGAGTAATGTTCCTCTGAAACCCAGGCAGAAATCTTAATGAAAGGGAATAAGGTTAATAGAAATATCTGAGGCTGTTATGCTTTCACAAAATCTGAATCATTCCAACAATTTTGCATCACTGACAATGCAAAATTTATCTGAAGGAAACAAAAACAAGCATGATGGCAGTATGTCACAGTTGTTGCATTTTAAAAAAAACTTTATTTCAGCACTCATAAGTACAATTGTCTTCCCCATCCCCAAAATTCAGTGGTAGGTTCATTTGCTACACAGTTTGGTGGCATGTATTTTGTTTTCGATATTTTTAGGTAACCAATACTACCTCTATTCACTCTTACCAAGGCAACAGTCACTAGTTGACTGGTTAAATGGGTAAGCACTGGACAAAAAAGTAGCATTTGAAATATAATCTGTTCATTGATGTTATCTATGGAGGGGTTAATCTTTCCTATGCTTTCAATTGCAAATAGAAACTTTTTAAGTCTAGTTTTTTTTAACTGTAATACTGTATTGGAAAATATGTTGGAACACAAGGAGCAGCAATAGATGTGTAAACAATGTGCCACTGGAAGTACAGACACTTAGGTGCTGCTTGAAAAGAGCCTATCTCATATTCATTGCAGAATTCCATGTGGATCTTACAACATCATCAATCTTTGTTCCTGACTTTGTAATAGAGAACTGAATTGAAATTTAAAAATAGGATGGGAGGAGAATGCAATCAAAGTCTACACTGTAACTAAAACTACCTGTGGCCATCTGCTTCTGAAAAATATAGGACATAAGCTAGTCTGTTTCATTGACTAGAATATGAGTGTCTTTAACTGTATCACGACTAATAGTGCATTGGTGACACAGTATTATTTTTCCATTAAAGAAGCTTTGGTGTGATCACTTTTCTCCCTCTGTGGAAAGCAGGTATTATCCCTTCTCAATAGCAGAATTCAAAGACATATTTATTTAAGGAGGTCCTGGAAGTAACATAAACAGGAACTATGGTTACCCAAAATGTTTGTTAATAAAACACATTATGGGAAGTCAATTAGGGTTGTTCCCCATTTTGAAAAAGCAAAGGAAAAAGCAAAATCTTATCTTTTTCTAAGTTCTTTAAGAACCTCAGCATGCTTGGGAAGTGCTTTGATGTAAGAATTAAAGATGAATGAAAATGCTGCTTATGCACATGTATTTAATCACATGTGAACTTTTCTCAAGCTCTGCTTGCATGATATATCTCATTTCTTAATTTTTGTGAAAGAGCTGTGCATACAAAACAACTCCAAGTCTGGAGAAATGAGAGGGTTTCCTTGTCAATCAGAACGATGCATTTCTGTCTGTAATTGCAGGATCACATTATCTGGTGCTGTTACTCTTTCTTACTCAGATATTGAAAAGTTTGGGTCAGAACTAAGTATACATTGTCTGGTTTACTGAGCAGCAGATAACAAGCCCTTTTTTTCTTTATAAGTCTAAAAGATGAAGCTCACAGTCACTTGTGATAGATTCTCCAATTGGTTTGCTGTTGAGACTCCAAGTTGTCATCAATTTGCCATAAGATTCCACTTTAGGGAACAGGAGACTATATAATACAGTATGAGAAGGAAGTTCAGGAGTTAAGTATTATGGAAACTCAAGGAAAGTTACTTGTTCTTGCCTTTTGTGGCTTAAAAAGGAATTAATACTTCATTATTATAATGCCATTGGATTATCAGTAACCTAAAGCAGCATATTTTGTTAGCCATTATGCTAGTGCTGTGGGATGGGTTCCCCCATTCTGCTAAACTCTGGTTTCTTTTAACCATGACTTGTTAAATAAACTATGGTAACCTTGTTCATAAAAATGGTAAACCCTCAACCATAGTCTACATACATAATTGTGTAATTAACATATGAAGTCAAAAACCAAAACCAATCACATTGTAACTTAGTTTTAACTTCACCAGAATGCTTTGAAACATCACAGCTGCCAAAGCTATGGCCTAACAATGAATCATCTCTAAATTCAATGCATTTTGCCAAGGGGCAGATTCAACTCATCTTACACAAGATCATGTCTGAAGCTCTATTCTAAAATGTTGAGAGAGATTGAAACAAGCATATCTGGCTATCCCCCAATTTTTGGATGCATGGCCCACTGAATTTTTGATAAGTCTCTTTTTTGCATGTTGGATAAGCCTTATTAGATCTTCACCTGCATATATAAACCAAGTGAATTTTCTTCTGAGTAAAAATATGTATTTTTAAGAATTAGTTTTCAGCCTTTATAATAGTATATAGCAAGGAAGTACAGGAAAAGTTGAAATAAGGTTAAAAAAGAAATACAAGAGATTATTTCTAAGGTAATATGTACCAAGCAAGAGAAGAGAGATTGAGTACTCCCTATTAATTATTAGTAGGGAAAGAGATTCAGATGTGCATTGTGAAGGTCATTCAAAACTCTGGGTAGCCTCAACATTTTTTAATATAGGGGTAAAGTAGTATTCACCCTGCATTTTCTCATCTTTATAAAAATAGGCTGTGCTTACTTCCTTGCTCTTAGACTGGTTTCCAACCTTAGTCACTTTAAGACGTGAGGATTTGAGTCCCGGAATGCCCTAGCCAGCATTCTCAGCTGGTGTATTCTGGGAGTTGAAGTCCACACATCTCAAAATATTAAAGATGGGAAACATCCTCTCCTTCTCAATTCCATCTTTTGTCTATAAAATTGCAGTGGCAGTACAATTTATAATTATAGATGTACATGAGCAGATCAAGAATAATCTAGGTTGTCATGAGTTACTTGTTCCTGGATAAGGATACCATACGTTTTTGGGGGACAAATCCTTTGAAAACTGATTAAAGGGTTAGCAAAGTAAGCGACTAACTGTTTTGCTCTGCTAACAATACTGTTATACCATTAAACCAGGGTTTAATGTACAGCCTGCAGAAATGTCAGACTATAACTTAAATTGTGGCAGGGGTCCAGGAATATACAGTATGTTTCTGTTTTCTGCTTTAAATTAAAGTGCCTTTATATAGCTTTGTATCTTCCACTGCAGAGCAGGAAGTCAGAATTTTGGTTGGGAATAGAGTTAAAATAATTCCAATGTATCTAGAAAATGGAGGGACATTGGTTTTAAGCGATATGTTTTATACCAAAGAGCAATCTTTATCTTACATGCTAACATGCATTTGAAATCCTTCAGGGGATGACAGTATTTGGGAGGAAGACAGATATGCTTGAGTAAGAAAAACAACATGAAGGAATATTCATTTTTTGGTCGTTTTCTTCACATTTTCCAACTGTACAAGTCGACTCTACTTTTTTTTTAGAAAAATTTAAAATATATTATTAGCCCTTGATCAGCACATACGATTTAGCCAATATAGCTGGATATGCTGCACCTTCACATAGCATGTGACTTAAAAAGAGGAAGAATTGACCATCACTACAAACAAAAACTGAATACATGGAATAAAAGCCATCATTTCGAAGAGGAAGGTTAAAAATGATTGAGCATGAATTTGAAAAAGAAGTTACAGCAAGTTAGATTTACGATCATAGATGCACATGGCCAGATCAAGAATAATTTAAACCAGAATATCTCCATTGATTTCATTCAAGGGCAAAGAATTACCAATAGAGTGTGGCTGCGTTCTCATACAATGCTAATAATTATTATACTTCCAGCAATGGGACTAAGAAATTTGGTTCAACAGCGTAGGCACCTATGCTATTGAAAAATTGAAGCAATAAAAAACCCATACAAAGTTAGAGGCAGGTAGAATGAGATTCTTGAGTTCCAGTACTCCTGTACATAGCTGTGGAGTCTTTCTAGATGACGCAGAAATGCTTCTGGAATCCCACACAGATGTCTTGCTTTAAAACTGTTTTCAAGGCTGGATTCTTTTACGGTAGAGGTAGGCATTGCTCACTTGGTTCATGATAACCAAACTGGTGAGAATTGGGCACAGCATAATTAGATACCAGGAGATTCCAGTCACGGTTGTGGAAAACCACAGGGAGCACATGCCCAGCATCAAGCTGGCACAACCAAGTAGATACCCAATCAGCCCTGATGTGGCATGGTACAGTTTCAGTTTGCTCAGGGCCCAGTTCTTGATCAGCTTGGGATAAAGCAGGGCGACCCCACCCATGCACTGCAGACTGGCATATATGACCGTCAGCAAGCCAGTCTGGCCATGCCAGGTGACAAAGTGCTCTTTCCCATTAAGGTACTTGTTATAGCTGATAATGGTCAATCCCAGCAATGCACAGATGAGAGCAAGCAGCTGTAAAACCCAGTGGAAGCGGACTTTGGCCTTGCGGGAGAAAGACCGGAGGAGGGAGCTCTCTGGAGAGAAAGTCAGCACAGCCTCTGTCATCAGGAAGGAAAACTGAAAGAAAAAATACATAAAGGTTAGCGGCAAAAAATATTTAGCAATACTTCATGTGAAAATTTGGGAAACCTTCAGATATTTAGTGAGACACTAATTTGTCAATGGGGAGGGGGTCTCTATTCAAGAAGATGCATCACTTTGAAATTCTGCAAAAGAGAAAATACTGATTTAGAGAGAAGTTGGTGATAACTCATTCTTGAAACAGAGCAGAACAAGTGCTATGGTATTTTTCCCAACTTCCATAGTGAAGACTCCTATTATGCGCAACAAAATATTCTATTTTTTTGCCTGAAGAGTCAGCAAATTGAATAACTGTTATAAAAGTGAGGTTGTACAGGTAGTCTTCAACTTACAATCAGTTGCCTAGTGGCTGTTCATAGTTATGGCAACCCCCCCCCCCAAGTCTACTTATGACCTGGTCCTGAAATTACAGTTGCTGCAGTGATGCTGCAGTCGTTTATCCTTACAAACAACCAGTGATGCTGCAGTGCCCTCCTGCCTATGTTTCCCCATTCACACATACCCACACTGGATCCCCACAGGCCTTGGACCTGTTTCGTATTCCACCAGGCCCCACAGTCTCCTCCTCACTTAACTTTCAAAGAGCACTAGAGTTTGAGTTAGGGAAGTATTGCAAGCCATTTTGTTGCTGGGGCACACGGCACATTCCCAAAAGTGGCCGCCCTCTTCCAAGCGACCATATTGCATTGCCATTCATAAAATGGTGGCCACTTCCAGAATTGACCCACATGGCCCAACAACAAAGCGTCTTGCTATGCTTCCCTAACATGAGCTCCTCAGCCTTTTGCAGCATTCTGCAGCACCGGTTAAGGAAACATAAGAAGCTGCTTCATTGCTATGTTATGCAGGTGCAATCCCAGAAGCAGGCACCATTTTCCAAGCAGCCGCGTTGAACTGGGGTTGTTTGCAAAATGGTAGCTGCTTCTGGTATCGTGCCACGCAGCCCAGCAATGAAGCACTTTTGTACTGTTTCCCTAACATGGTCTGTGCAGGCCTGCAGAAAGTGCCAGATCGTGTTAGGGAAGCATAATGGATCACTCTGTTACTGGGCCACACGGCTGCATCCCAGAAGCAGTTACCATTTCAGTGCAGCCACAAGGAACTGTGCTGCGTGGCTACAAAGCACAAGCTGCATAGCCCAGGAACAAAGCAATCCACATTGTGGCTGTGCTAAAATGGCAGGTGCATCTGTGACACAGCCCAGGAATGGTGAGAGATGGCGTGACCTACCCTCCTCCCTAAGTGTAAGGTAGAGAGCTCTAAAGAGATTCAAAAGATGAGTGATGGGGAATGGGCAGGAGGCCAAAGCCCTGTGGGGACCCAGTGCGGGGAGAAAGAGGGGAGAGGCCCAAGGGCTGTGGGAACCCCAAGTGGTGAGAAGCGGAGACTGTAGTGTTCATGGGGTGATGGAGGTCTTGGGAAGCCCAGAGCAGGTGGGCCTGAGTCTGCACTAGGCCTCCCAGTGCCTCCCTCTCAACAAGTACTCTGTGTTCTGCTTAATGACACACATGGTCATTTTAACAACTGCAGGGAGTAGGGGTCATTAAGCGAGGTGCTCTCTTGATTGTAATGGACAGGTTACATTGTGGTCGTAGATCAAGGATTACCTGTATAGTTATTTGAGAAATGATAACAAATAGGAGGAGGAAGGAGTATTATATATCTCTATTGCCTTGAGTTCTTTATAAAATCAATCAATGCGAGATTTTAAAAACCTCAAAAAATCTCACTTGTTTGACTTACCGCAAGAGACATTAAGAAAGGATGCCAGGAGAACAGACCTGGAAAGGAATGAGAGCAAAATCAATCTCTGCTGGCTAATCACCCCTCAAAAAGTAATGTGTGCTCCTTCCATTCCATTCATTCATTGAAGTCTTAAAATAATATCCTGGCATGACATAATCCAACCCAGGGTTTATATCATAGCTGTGCTTCTCAGGAGCCCCATGTAATATGCTGATATTGCATTTGGGGGCTCTGGAGCCACTAAAGGTAGAGCCACCAAAATCTGGTATCTAATTAGAGCCAATTTTCATCCAGTTTTCAGACTAGGTGCTTTTAAGGATGGAAATAGAAGCACAAGGCTTTCATTCACATTCCTAAATTCTCCCAAATTAATCAAAACAGGGTCAACAAATAATTATTGCCCTTGTATCACTAGTAAGATTTGTGCAGCTAAGAAGTTAAACTGTGGCCCAAGATCGAAGAACTGACATGCCCACAGATTGCAAAGTATAACATTAATATGTTGACTGAGAAATTACAAGTAGAACAATACTAAATGTACCAGTATTGGAAGTCCACCAGTTTTTTTCATGAAATAAGTAATTTTGAGGTTCTTTCAGATCTGAATCTAATAATCTCTTGAGGTAGAGGAAGAAATAAAACTTGTCCATCCCCATCATTAAAAAAGTGACAAGCTAGTGAAACTTCAAACCAATTGTTTAAATTAAAAAAAAGTAGCAGGTTTGGCATGGAGAATTTAAAAAAAAACATGTATTATGAACTAAATTTTAAGTGCTAATTCATGAAACTTTATACTAAATAATATTTATAGTAAGGTAACACAACATGCATTCTCAGAATTAAATGTTAGCCAGTTTGGTCTAGTGGTTAGGACACAGGGCTAAAAACAGTAAGTCATGAGTACTTGTTCTGCCTTATCCATGAGAACCAGTTGGGTGTCCTTGGACCAGTCATTTTCTCAGCCCCAACTCACTTCGCAGAGTGGTTGTTCCAGGGAAAATAGGAGAAGGAAGGTGTCTCGGATATGTCCTGCACATTGAGTTATTTATAAAAATAATAAACATTATTATATCGATTCATATTTGCTTCCTGTGAGACTGCAAAATGATGCGTATTCTCAAAATTCTTTATTCACCATGGAAAATTGCCCCTAATCCATGTTAAGTCTTTGCATCAAAGGCTCTTGTTTCACTGTCACCTTCCTTTCACTAAAAGAAATTGATTACCTTTTCCAGGCAGAAGATACAGAACTATAACTGGATTGGAGAAGACACTGTAATGAATGGATGAACTTAAGTGGGATGAAGCTCAGTCTGTAGTCAATAAAACAAAAGCAAATGCTACACACACCGACCAAACTCAGCATAGGCACTGCAGTATGGATGCAATCCAGTCATAATCACAGATGATTGTTGTATATTAAGCATCCTTATGGCTGGAAAATGGAAGACCATATCTACTAGTCCTGTTTTAGGTATGAAGCCAGCTGGATGACCTTGGACCAGTCACACACACACTCTTTTCCCTAGGAAGACAATTGCAAACCACTTCTGCATACCTTGCAAAGCAAACTGCAGACTTGTCCAAATAATCACCAAGATTAAACAATCTCAAAGGCATGTGCACAAATATCATAATTTTTTTCTCTGAGAACTCAAGGGAGCATTCATGAATGGGGTCTTTCCCAATACTGTCTCTAAAACTATGATCCTATAAGGTAAGTGGGGCTGAAAGGGACGGTTGTTCAACATTTATCAAGAGAAGTTCATAACTGGGATTTGAACTTAACTGACTCAAACACAACTCTCCACTAATCGTTTAAATCATATATAACAGTACAGTTGAGATTGGAAAATCCAGAGTGGGGTGTTGGTCAAAATGGGTGACTAGAATTGCCAAGATCCAAGTCTAACTCAACCAGGAGGGTTATTGATTGACTTTCAACTTGCCCTCTCTCTTCCTCCCTACCCCCCTATGCCCAGTCTTGACCTACTAGCTAAAGTTATCATCCAGCAGGATGACCTGTACTGTGCAGTATATCTTAAGCATTCCTGTCTATGTTCCAAGTACTATTGGGAAAATAACATCACATGGTACAGCCATTGCTCTTTACTTACTTGATCCAGGTCTGGTGAGCACCACCATGACAATGGTGAATCCAAGTGAAACCACGTGTGCAGCTGCACCAAAGACTGTCCTGAGAGAGTGGTAAATTTGAGATTCTGTTTCAACTGTCAGAGCCATATCTTCGGGAGAATGAATGATAAGATGTTGGCTTTCCACTGTCCACTAATTATTGATCTTCTGTGTTTACGTGCAAATGGCCCAGAACATCAAAATGCAGGAAAATTTTAGCACTACTATCTTTAAGCAAAAAAATTCTGCTTCAGGCTTCTCATGCTTCTGTCAGTTATTCTGTGTGGAGAGATGGAGAAAGAGAATATTAAGAAAAGGAGGAGCAAAATAAAAGCATCCCCAGAAAACCCAAGGATAATCTTTAGTCCTCAAGGATAACCAAAGAAAATTCTAGGCTGTCAAAGCACAGTTGTCATGTTCAACAAGGATTTCCCATCAAACCCTGGGATTCTGCCAGAGAGGAAACTAAGTTTTAGATACTTTTTAGACTCTTAATGTAATGTCATATCATAAAATGTTATCATTCTAATTATTTAATGTCATTTCTCCCTCTCTATTTTTCCTGTTCTCATTTTATATGTATTAAGTATATGCTGACTTTTGAGGGCTAGATGGAATTTTTTGTTGTTGGGGAAAGGTTTTCTAAACCTTTAATATAGGGTGGGCTTCCGATTAAAAGAGGGTTTTGTTCCCTCTAGGAATAAAACTGACTAAACACACAGCACTCAAACTAAACCTGTATGCCTGAAGTAAGCCTAAATATATCACTAATACCGATCTGGCTCCATTTGTCTAGAATCAGGGGGAGAGGATATCAGTATTACAATATGCAAATATAGCAAGCTGCTGCACTCATTTTCTCTCCTTGTCAACTTCAACTGACATTCAGAAGTAAGGGAAGCTGCCCTGACAGAGATTGGTGATTAAACCACAAACCAATGTAGGCAAGCAAAAGAAGGGAACCACACAGCCATGTTTTATACATAGGCATAGGTAAGCCCCAATAGGCTTCCTAAAGTATAATTGAGTTTAATTTAAAGTTTAGTTTAGTTTAATTTAAAAAATCCAAGGACAACAAATTACAATAAGCTAACATATGGATGGCTACTTCGTAGTTCAGCAGAGGTCATGTGAACATAGTCATTAATCACCTTTGTTGCATGAGTAGGAAGCAAAATATCTACCTCTTCAAACTGAACTTAGTAGCCATGCAGGCCTGCAGAACTTCCTTTCTAAGGCCTTTTCAAAACAAATGTTATGCAGCGCCCTTTTCTATGAATCATAAGCCATAAAAAATCATCCTATACTTCTAGCATAATGATGTGCATTCCACTGCTACCGTGTTTCCCCAAAAATAAGACATCCTCCGAAAATAAGACCTACCTACATTTTTCCATCTCGGAGGAATATAAGGCATCCACCGAAAATAAGACCTCCCTGAAAATATTATGTCTGCAAATGTCTGCAAGCGCGCAAGTTCGGAGCTTCCCAGCTGTCTGCAAGCGCGTGAGTTCGGAGCTTCCTGGCTATCTGCAAGCGCACGAATTTGGAGTGCTGCAGTTTTCAGCCCACCCCATTTCTCTGCACCCCACTCAATCAGGTAAGGAGCCACCCGGGGAGGTGTTATTTGGAGGTGGGGGATCTACCGTGTTTCCCCCAAAGTAGGGCACCCCCCGAAAATAAGACCTAGTGCTCCTTTGGGAGCAAAAATTAATATAAGACAGTGTCTTATTTTCGGGGAA
>JANHFO010004681.1:325877-339570 GCA_032468095.1 Pareas carinatus | reverse complement strand
AGGCTGGTACTTTTGGCTTCTTGCTAGTCAAAAGCCTGAAGATGGCAAGTGAGACCTTGCCAAAATATATAATTTTATAAGACAGTTACTGGAATAAAGCCACCAGACTCCACTACAGATAGGATATGAATTTCCTCTCTAGGAAACAATTCTCTGTGGTAGGAATTTCCTGTGTAAAACTGGAGTACAATTCACGGAAGCTTGTGTGGAATCATGGGGATATCGTTGACAAGACTTCATTCTCCTTGTGGAAGAAATAAACCTGATTTTTTTTTACTGCATTTCAACAGCACTGGCTTCCAAATGACTAGGAGAACATCCTGTGGTAGCTGCTACGTTAAATGAACAGCTCCCTCATCAAACACCACCACCAGCACCACCACCACCGATCCTTCAGCTTTCCTTGGAGCTCACCGGCAAAGTGCTGGGAGGTCACTAGCTCAGCCAAACTGTCATCAGATGGCAGCTCTTCCCGCAAGGCAGCTTCGTGAAGCTACAGAGAAGACAAAGGAGACAAACGAGTGAATCCTCTGGCAGCTGAAGTATGGATGAGGGGCTTCAGGTGACTCCCCCACCACAAACACACAGATACAAAGAGCTCACCTTGTCTGGAGCCTCCGGACAGGCATGGAGGTGTCCAACAATGCCATTGCGTGGCGGTCGGATAAGGCGGGGGTCTTTGGCATCACGCAGGCCTCTTTGCAGGCCCTGCAGCTCGTTCTTCTGCTCCAGGTGACTCTCGCACGGCGTCTCTTTCCCATCCACCCTGCAGTGCAGTGGAGGGTCAGGACGTTGAAGCTTCTCTTCCTTTCGATCCTTACCCGTTTTCCAAGACCTGCAGGTTTTGCGGTACTAGTCTCCTCACAGGAAAGAGGCTTGGGACCCTCTCTAAATACCACTGCAGGAGTTAGGTGAATGGATGTCCTTCGCCTTGTCTTCCAACTACCAACTTCCCCCAGCCCCGCCCACTGCTCTCGTTGGCTTGGATTGAAGTAAAACTGCGAAATATCTAGCGCAGAGGTTTCCAAACTGTGGTCCGTGGACCCCGTGGGGTCCCATAGCCACTTGCCAGGAGGTCTGCAGACAAGTCAAGAAAAATTTGGAAAAAGTCATATACATGAATTATCGATTAGTAATGAGTTGAATGCGTGGGAATAGGCTCCGCCATGAAGCAACGACATGTTTTGGGGTCCACAGCTTGAAAGTTTGAAAACCTCTGATCTAGAGCAGAGGTCTCCAACCTCGGTCCCTTTAAGGCTTGTGGACTTCAACTCCCAGAATTCCTCAGCCAGAAGTCCACAAGCCTTAAAAGGACCAAGGTTGGAGACCTCTGCTTTAGATTATCCTGCCTTCCATTTAATATCCACACGAAGCCACTCAGTGAAATTAACAAGGGAATTAAGTGCAATATCACCACTGTGCTGCTAGTATCCAGTTGTACTTACCCATCCATGGGCTGACCAAGCAATGACTGAGAATCTGGAAGGGAGACAACAGGCTTCAACTCAAGCACAGGAAGATGAGTCACTGGTTTTTAAGTCTCCTTGTTCTGGACATTTTTTATCTTTGGTTCTGACTGGGTGCATTTCCCAGTCAGAACTGGTGTACAGTTTGGAAGTCCACCTGGATTCACTGCTCGTGGTCAAAGAGCAGGTGGCAGCTATGGCTAGGTAGGTCTTTGCACATGTGTACCAACTGCACCCATTCTTGGACTGGGAAGCCTTACTGATGAAGACTCATACCTTAGTCAGCTTTCATTTGGATTAATGTAAGGTGCTGTACTACATGTGGGCTAGTCTTGAAGAGCATTTAGATGCGGTGAAGCAGCATAGCATTTTTTGACATGTCTTGTTATGCCCATATAATGCACCTGCTCTTCATGCTGCATACAAGATGCTAGTTATCACCTCTAAAGCTCTAAATAGCATAGAACATATTATTTGGGAGACTGCTTCTCTTTCATTATTTCTGCTCACCCAACCAGATCTAATAGAGCATGTTCCATGCCCTTTCCATCAGTGTCCTTTTGGTGGATTCCAGAGTTGTTCCTTCTTGATGGCAGTACCAGACTTGGGTAGTAGCTGTTTTCCCAGGTCTTCAGGCCACAAAGTTAGGGGAACTCTACTGTTCATGTGTTTTCTTTTTGTGATTTTCTCCTTTGTGTGGTTTATGACTTTATCTTGGGCATCAGGGGTTTCAGATGTGATTTTTAATTTCTGTATGCCATCCATAGGCACTTTTGTGAGATGATTGTCCATATAAATTATTTAAATAAATAAAATTAATTAAAGGTCTTAAAGATAGCCTATTGTTGATTTGGATCATAAGCTTTTCACAGCTAGAAAGATCTGTAATTCAGAGTTCTGAAAAAGTGAAAAACAGGAAGAGATGAGACAAGGTGATCAAGGTAAAGCAGAATAACCTCTATTTCATCTATATTCAATCTAAGATAGTGGGATCACATGCAATCTGAAATCCTGTGTAGGAACAAAGTTATGCCCACACTGTTTCATCCAGAGTAGAAACATCAGAAAAATGTCAACATACATATAAAGTAGTTGAATTTAAAATACAAAATCAGAGAGCCAGAATTAGAGTCTATAAAGACGAACCCAATGACAAAGTTCAAGAAACAGAGCTCAAAGACTAGAAATAAAACAAGATATTCAGAAACATCCTTTTTTAAACAGCTAGATTTTCACATTTGTGAACATTTTTCATCTGACTGTCTTCCTAAAATACCTGCTATGCCTTAATTCCCTTCATCTTTTCACAAGTATTGTCAAATTTATTTTTTTCTGAAAGTGTTGATATTTCCATATAATAGAAGACGTCTCATAATTTCATAGGCAGAAAACTATGTAAAAATGACATCATGAAGCAAATTCTGCCCTTATATTCTTGGGTACCAATAACTAACTGATTGTAGATTTTTCTATCATTATTACATAACTTGCCTGTCCACCCTAGAGTTAACTGAACAAACCTGAACCAGTCAGTTTATAAAGAATGTTGCAAACCATCATATACTAAGGAGACCATAGAAAAATTGAGGAAAATTGAACAAGCACATTTTGATGTTTGGTTGCAGTCTGTTGTGGTCAGTCCAAGATACAAGCACAAACCACTTGGAATGTACATGTTGAGAAAAAAGCAATCAAGGAAGGCATTTTCTCTGGTGAGGATGACACTGTGCCCTAGCACCATGTGATTGGCATTAGACATTCCTTTCAAATGAGCATATCTCCCATGCAGCACTTACAGCTCAATAAGCAGTTTCCTTCTTTAAAAAATAAGGCTTTTATCTTTACAGGCAGCTGCCAAAGAAAGGTGATGCACTGGGATTACAGAGGCTCTTTCAGGCCTTTCATTTGAAGCATGGGAGATCTCAATCTTTATTTGGCCTGCTGCCTTCCTGCCAATAATTGTCAATGATGTGCCCTGGAGATTAGACCTCCAGGGCACAAAAATATCAAACTTGAAATGAAAATTCTAAAGATTGTTAGAAAATTCTCATTAAAATTCTGGGGTGAATGATCAAAGTGAAGTTACATGAAACTGCTTGATTGCTTGTTTGTGACATTTCTTTTCTACTTTATTTTGTCCCTTTAACTTCAGGTTTTTTTAAATTTTCCTTAGACTGCAAGTTCATCTGTCATTACCGATGCCGTGCTCTAATCCGACTTGATTGCAGGGGTCCCAGATATAAAAATGAGCAGGATGAAGGCCATGAGCAGACAATAGAAAAAGACACTAATGTGGTAAGAAACAATTTTAAATAATAATGCAATGGGAGGAAGAGTTTTCATTGTTATACTGGAATGGCAAAGAACATTCCAAAATGAAGCAAAAGATTCAAGAATCCATCCTTGATATTTTCTACATAAAGGATTTCACTTAGCAAGCAAACTGCTTCTAAGTTCACTAAGAGCCACTACTAGAATGAATGGATCAATAGTCAACATAAAGTGTATATTGCACTAAGTAGTCTCTAGGTCATGGTGCCTGAAGCTGCTGGAATCACTAGTTTTGCAATATCATAAATTACAGCTGATTTATTAACACTTACAAACATTCCCAGTAACAAACTTAGTAATATCACTTCAGAAAAAAATGGGGGGCTATTATTTAGATGACACATTACTGTAAATAAACCAATGGTCTTCTCTGTCTGGTCGAAAGAATTTTCCTAACACAGAGGAAAGCTTTATTTTACTCACACACAATAAGATTCTGTTTTTAATACAATCTGAGACTTGGCAGAAGGCAAACAAGATCATAAATGTATCGGTGTGGTTTTGGAAGATTTAATTTCATCTTGTAATGGTGCTGCTGCTCTCTACAGCTGGAGCTTAATGCTGCCAAAATGACCCTGGGGTCAGGACTTGCAAAAAAAATAAGCATCTAGATAGGCAAGACTCCCATCAGACCAGCTGGAAAGGTTCAGTGCAATTAACACTTTGTCATCTATTGAAGCTATAGAACCATACCACTCAGCAACATCACTCATGCACTATTCCCAGAGGAGAATAGATTATCTAGCATCCCTTACAGAAATATATGTCCAATGTTCTTCTATTTTTGCCTGTTATGCATTGCTGTATAATTTAAGCTACTGTACTAAGTATCTTAAAAGCTTAGCTGGCTTGGTATCTCTTCCTCTTTCAGCACTGCTTTACTCACATTTAATGGGGAGAACAGGTCATTTCAGAATGCAGGTCTGGAATTAATTTTTTATATTCTTTTCCTTTTAAAGAACACTTTCGTAGCAGGCAAAAGGTTGTTAGATTTTTTTTGCCCTTTGCTCCTGCTATACAACTATAACATAAGGACTATTCATTGGTGTTATCAGTGCCTGCAGTCTGAAATAATCCCTCTTCTCTCTTGCCTTAAAATCGAGACTACAGGTAGTCCTCGATTTTTGACCAGTTGCTTAGTGACCATTCAAAGTTACAATGGACCTCACAAGGGCTATTTAAAACCTGGATTTGAAGTTCCAATAACCATCCGGCCCCACAGTCACAGGATTACATTCTGAGCAGTGGGCAACCCACTCACATTCACAGCCATTTGCAATGTCCCATGATCACATAACTGCAATTTATGACACTTATTGCCAGAAACTGTCGTTTACTTCGTTTGGTTTTAAAAATGACCATGGTAGACAATGGATTTGCTTAATGACCATATTTGCTTAACTACCACAAAAAAGGTGATAAAATCAGATATGGTCACATGGTGATCCATTTAAAGACTGGCATGAGTTATAGCCCTAGTTCTGGAGTCAATTAGTCTTATGTTGAGGACTACATGTAGTCAATTTTGTGATGTGTAGTTCAACCAACCCTTCCAGTCTTGATCCTTGTTTATTATCATAGTGGTTGAGAGGTACATCCTAGGACAAGTTTTTCAACCAAGGTACCACCAATGGCTTAACTTAGAGAATGTGTCCAAAATCCAAGACCCATGACTCCCTTGCAATTGAAATTTGGCGACTTGCAGGAAACATTTTATGACATGAAATTATAAAAGCTTATGGCATAGTACAAAGTATCATAAAACATTTCCTGTGCTGATGTTTTACTGTGCAATACCAATTCAGCGGGGTCTAGTTTCAAGGCAGGCACATCTCTGAATGTGTCTTTTCCAGTGAAGGCAGAACATTAGCAGCTCTTGTCACAGTTGTTGGCACTGAGGAATCTGGTTAAGAAAATATCTCTGAAAGGATGACCCAAGGGGCCATGGATAGTCTCAGTTTTAAATACCTATGTACTGTTCCGACAGTGCTGAGTTCATCTTCCTCTTATTACAGAAAATCAGCCAAAGGTCGTGTTTACATACTGCAAAAATTTCCACTTTACACATGGGGCGCCTTTCTAGCTTCCTTCTGAATCCTACAGTTGGTAGACAAAAAAATGTTGCCCCACGGCTCTGATTCTTCTTCCTAGCGAGTGGAAAGGAAAATCAATTCGGTTAAAGTAAATAAGCAAGTTTTAACGTTGTACTCCTCAAGCGCGCCGCGGACCATCGAATGAGGATTGGGGGCGAGAGAGGGCGGGAAATGACCCCTGTCCCGGGAGGGGCTGGGAAAGGGCGCCGAGGACAAAGCCAGCAAGCCGTGACGCCAGCTCGCGCGCGGCTACCCGGCCGATGAAATCACCCCAGCCGCCCGCGCGAGGCGGAAACGGGCGGGGCCTCCTTCCCTGGGAACAAGCAGACGGGCTCTTAAGTGGCCCAATCAGCAAGCGGGCGCGGGCGCTGTCTTAAACTTTTTCAATCCCAACGGCTGCAAGAGGGCGTGCCAAAAGGGGCGGCGCTTCCTTCGCCGCCGCCGGCTCCTCCTCCCAAGCCGGGTTTGTAGCCGCTTTCGCCTGGCCGAGGACGGGTGGCAGCGCTCGGTCGTCCGTACTCGGGTCCGAAGGATCAGCCTGCTTAGCGGTGTCGATTAGTAAAGGACTCCCCTTCATCCCCTGGTGCCTAGAGGAGGAAAGGTGGCGGCGTGAGGAAAATTAATTTCCTTGGTTCGAGTCCCCGGGAGTTAATTGTCCGTCTCGTGGCGGAATTCCGTGAGGGCGGTGGGAAAGGCTGCCCTCTGAGGAAGGGCTGCGCGAGAAGAAGCGGCTCCCTGTCCGGTCGTGACCCGCCGCTCCTGCTGCTGCGCGAAGTAGGGCATGAGGGAGAGTGACGCGGCGGCCACTCCATCCTTCGAGATGACCTGGAGCAGCACTACGAGCAGCGGCTACTGCAGCCAGGAAGACTCGGACTCGGAGCTCGAGCAGTACTTCACGGCCCGCACCTCGTTCATCCGCAAACCCCACAAGGAAAAGGTGAAGGGCACACACACAGTCTAGTCTGTCTATCTTTTATTCCTACCCGGGGATCTCCTAGTGGTCACAGTGTTTGCTGCTGCCGCTGCTGTCCCTTGCAGTCTGCAGTTTGCTGTGAAGAGAATCCAGCAACACCTGGATCTTGTTTTGGCTTGTAGGGTCGGTAGTTGCTAGAGGATTACATTTCTTAATGGCTTATTTATATTCTTTGCATGTAATATGCCTCATGGTATATTTAGTGAAAAGGTCTTTGTCGACCCTGATTCCCGCCCCTCCCCCGTATTGCATTCACCTATTCTAGTTGACTCACACAATGACTTTTGTGCTGTGCAACCATTGCTGTCTAAAACCAGTAGCTGAATTCAACTTTAAGGATATTTTATTCTATGGCTTAAGTGTCTGCTTACACCCATCAGTTGTGATTTGTTTCACCCATGCTACAATATGCATATAAAATAGCCATAGAGTGCATGTTTGTGTTTATTTGTTGCTGTCTAGTACTATTGGCTGTCAGTTAGTTGCGTGGACATATCTTTTTCTATTTGAATGGAAATATATATTTGTTTCCTATTCTGTAAGTTTCATGCCCAACAGTATAGAAAAGAAAGCTTATTTTGTATCTCAGTTTGGTGTGTATGTTTTTGCATTTCTATGTGGTAATAGACTTATTCTGATCTTTCACATGATATCAATAGAAATAGAAAAAAGGGAAACTAAAGGTCATGAAGATAAGGAGTTTGTACCATTTGGTAATAAATGCAGTACTTATGTAAGGGCTAAATAATTATAATCATAGTATGTGCTATAATGTAGTGGTGTAATGATCATTTGTAAAATGTTTTCTGTTACTGGGTTGTTTGTTTACTAGAATAAAGGTACTTCTGATTATGTGATGCCACCAAATGAAGATTCAAAAAATTATTCAGTTAGAGTATTTCTAGATTATTGGAAAGCAGTTCACAGGGTCTGAAGATGGTATGGAAACTATTGACACTGACATTTGTAGTCTATAGTTGCTGTTTGCATAGTTCTGTTCCTGTATCATTTTGTGCTTAAGCTTGTAGAAAATACTTTGAGAGTGTAATAAAGTGGTTTGTTCAATTTTGAAGTTTTAGGAAATGTCTTTATAGAATACAGTATGTTCACATAATACATAGAGCAATACATATTTTTGCTGCATTTTCTTTAGAGACATTAATTAAAGCTAAGGGAGGCAACACAATATAGAGAATGGTTCTTGGACTTGGTAGAAAAATATTATAAAGTAGTTTTCAAATAATTCCCCCTTGCCATATTGTTGTACCAGAAAACAAAATACAGTATCTAGTTTACCTAAACACTCAGCAAAGGCAGTTATGTTTATCTGAACTGAAAGAGTGTTGTAAGGAAATGGCTTATCTTTAACCTTGCACTAACCCACAGTGTCATTTTCTGCAAGACTTGGTATCTGATGTATTAGCACAGTCAGACTTGTGGTTTAAAATGAACCAAGCCCGTCTGAGCTGTTTCCATGATAATAACTAGGGTCTTCCATATAGTGGAAGATAATACTGTTTATTTCTAGAGGCAAAAGGCCATTTAATTCTGGCTTTCAGCAGATCATTTATTTGAACTGGCAATCAATAATAGGCATCAGAATTATCTGTTAGAAGACCATGTGTATGGAATCACAGGTAATGGGCATCTCTGAAAGACATTTAATTGAAAGATAAGAGAGACAATCATAATTGAGAAAATATGGATAGAGCAGAGTTGTAATACAACCTGCCTGAATTAAACAAAGAAGAAGTTCACAATACAGTATATAATGCTCAGATGTAGTAATAAGTCAGGCTTGAGAAGTGGAATTAGCAACTCTGAATACATTAGTAAAGCATCTGTAATCAGTGTGACATTCTCAAATGATCTAATGTGCTATATGTTTAATTTTGTAAATCTCTACTAGTATGACTTGTTACTTTTCAGAAAGAACATGTCTATCTTGTCTGACCTGTACTGGATAGAGGTAATAAATCAGAAGTTTCTGTAATAAGTCTAAAAGCTGTAGGCTGACAAAGAGTTTCTGTAATGAGTCTGAAAACTGTAGGCTGACAAAGGCAGGAATGAATGAGATTTTTATTAATGCCCGGATCCCTGTTTTTTAGGGTATGGTTGTTAAGATCAAAGAATGAGTTCTGTGTACCAATCCTGAAAGAGATGAGTGGAGTTGGGATACAGAGAATGATATTCTCTGCAGAAGTTGTGTCTCTCTGCCCCCAATGCCTGATGTGTTCCGCCTTGAATATTTTCTCTTTGGAGGAGGGTGAGGACTTGTCCATTGGCAAAAGGTTTTGGTTGCAGTTTTTATTAATATTTTTGTTACAATGGTTTTACTGTCTTTTTTTCTGTATATTTTATGGATCTTTTATTGTTTCTTGTAGTATTGATTGTATACTGCTTAGAGTTTCAAGAAGAGGCAGCATTCAAATAATTGTAAGCAAATAATGAATATATTAATAACATATTCTTCCCAGCATTCAAAATTCAGTAAAATTTATTTTGGGTAGCTTAAAATTAAGAAGAAAGCCTCATATACACATTAAAACCCATAAGCAATAAAACCAATCAAAATTCTTTTTTGGCCCAATTGTTCCCTCTGCTAACTATTGATGATTTATGCGAAGTCTACCTTCAATATATTTTAGGAAGATTTCAAACTATGTCCCTTTTCATTTGTGATGTGGAAGTCACTGCAGAATTGGCTGAAGTTGACCCTAACTTGTTTTGTGAATGTCTGCTTACTGTTATATTCTGATTGTCACTTCCATGTTAAATGAAAAGGCAGTTTCCTAATACTATAAATGTAGGGCTTGACCTACTATATTATTTCATTTGGCATGCGTGAATAAATATAGTCCAATGGATATTTTGCAAATAGTTCCAGTGTTAATGTCTGGCTTACAGAAATGAATTAGGAAGAGAAATGGTAAAAGTTCACCCTAGATTGTAAAAGAAAGAACCATTTTGCTTAACTCTGAAAATTATTAGAAATGACCCAGATATTTAATGCAAAGCGTAAACAAGTTCTCAGTTGGAAGGAGAATCAATTATACTGGATAATGTGTGGGTTTGTAATAATAAGGTGCTGTTGAAAGCTGTATTTGACTGAAAGCCATAGTTGCATGTACAGTAGTAAGTGGTAGGAAGGGATTTGGCTGATATGCAATTTGGGTATGTGATGAGCAAAAATATGTTCTATGTTCATATTATAGAATTTATTATAAGCTACATAAATATGAGTAGTTTCAATTTTAATCAGCCCTTGTAAACATGGCCTTTGGCAACAAATTGTGGGGGTTGTAGTCCAAAGTATCTGAAAATCATCCCAGCATGAAAATCTTCATATTTCTGTCAGCTGTTTCAATTCTTGTATTACCAGATATCTGGAATGTATGATTCTGTGTGAGTTTTTCAAAATTTAAAAGGAACTTTATGAAAGCAGAAGAGTGCTCTTCTTTATGAGAAGGATGCTATATTTTGGTTAAAGTCTGAACTGTGTTACAGTGTTGACAAGTAAATTAGCATCCTCCTAATGTTTAAGGGATTTTTTTCCCTGAAGGGAAAGAATGAATGAAAAGAAGGCAGAGATTATATGGCTGAGAGTTAAAAGAGCAAGGAAATGGCAGATCTTGACAAGGACTTTTTAACTGTTTGAAGCTGAACAGTTGCCAAGGTGTTTCTATAATCCCAAGCACAAATCACTGAATGGCAAGGTAGAGATGAAAAGGGGCAGATTTCCTTCCTCTTTGCTGGGTATAGATGGGCTTGTTATTTTTACACAAAGAGGTTTGAAATTGCCATTCAATTATGACTTCAGTTAAATCTCTTAACAGCATTTCATAAACCCATTGTGAAATAGTTCAGAATTCAGCCCCATTCCCATCTTCTTAAATTTCTACATGAAGCCAGAAGGTTTTTCAAGATTCATAGATCTTCTATATATTGCTCTTGATGGATTGATTCAATATGTAAAGTAATAGTTATGCAAGCTGAGGTTTTGGACTTATAGCTCCAACTAGACTGACAGGTTTAGACAACATTCAAGAGAGTGTACAATCAGCTACAAGTTGATTCACCACTTGTGATATTTCCTGGACTGAGAGGCACTGAAAATAATTCAGACTTTGCATTCCTGTAGCTAGACCACTGCAATTCATTCTACATAGAACTGTCATGGAAAATTTATCTAGAAGCTACAACTGATACAAAATTTGGTTACCTGCTTCCTACACGTACTAATTAAGCAGACTTCATTAAATGCCACCTATTTTTCAGGAGATATATGTAATAGATTTTCTAATAATTTTTGAACCCAATTCAAGGTGGTGGTGATTATATATATAGCCTTAGGACTTGGGCACTTGTTACTTTCAGGATTATTTGTTCCAAGTGCAAGCTGTTACCCAAAACTGAGAAGAAACATTTATGAGATAAAGCCAGCCTTTTCACTAGCAGTGCCCTTAAATTCAAACACTCTGTCTCTTGAAATCAGGAAGGCTCTCTGCCTTTTGATATTTTAGAAGCATGAAACCAGTCCTCCTCAGCCTTTGAAAGTTTTTTCAGAAATTGACAGTAACATACAATTTTTGTTGTTTGATTTTATTTATTCAATGTTATGTTTTGCTGTCTTTAACAGTATGCTCTCTATTTTGTTATATGAAAGTGAAAATTGGCTATGTCAGGAAAAACATTAGAGCAAATGAACTGAGAAATGAATGGGGTGTGTAGCATGCACACACATATGCATACAAGAAAGGGTCAAGAATATATGGTGTTGAATCAATATGGATTTAATACAAATATGGGTGACCAGAAATGCTGGAATTGTCAGTGCTAAATGATGCAGTCATGTGACATTGTGCTTTACAGCTGCATCACTTAATAATGGAAATTCTGATCACAATTGCCATTATAACATGAGTACTATCTGTATAAAGCAAATATATGAAGGAGGAGTAAATAGGTTAGCCGGAGAGAGAATGCCAATATAATTGTAGTTTTGTGGAATTGTTTCTATCCTCAAAAAGAAAGATGTGAGAAGTTTATAGAATAAGAGACAGTGTTTGAAGTGGATATGGATGTGGTGGAAGCTACAATTGTATGCATAGAAAAGTATGAAGAATGGTCTGAATATTATTTGTGGAAACACGTTTATAAAAATGAGTTTCCACCAATATTCTTCAGAAGATTCTTCATACTTTTCTATACATATAATCTCAGGTTCCATCTCACACACACATACGTCTTATATATATATTGTGCATACAAAGAAAAAATTATACATATATATCCCCCTGGTTGAATACTGATGAATATATTTAAAGAATAATAGTTACGTTCAGTTCAGAAGTACATATACTAAAATTGGAACAGAACAAAATTGGCAAGAACTAGAAATAGTAGTATAGCTAGTAATTCTCAACCAATGGTATGAATATCACATGCATTGAGAATCAGAAGTAGTTTAGATATAACAGAGTAAATAATAATTTTATTTATTTATTTATTTCAGAATTTTTATACCGTCCTTCTCCCCGAAGGGACCCAGGGCGGTGCACAGCCAGAATAAAAAAACACATACACAAACAACACAAATAAAATTCCTAAAAATCTATACGTAGTGGCTAAATTTAAAATCAAAAATTAAAAACCAATTTAAAACAAATTTAAGTTAAAAATGGGATTATAAATTTAAAAATGCTTTTTAAATACCTGTAAATACATAAATGCATTGTCATTAAAATACTAACATTTTTGTTTCTATCACAAAACATTCAGATTATTGGATGGTGATTAGTAGAATTTAATCTAGCTGATCGATAAATTCAGAGTGATATTCGAAGACTTGAATGTTAATGCTAATGTACTCTAGAGCTTGATTTGCCATTGATTACTATATTTGAACAAGCTAAATATAAGGGTTGTGTATGCTACACAATATTTACATAAGTACTGTAAGTAAGTGCAGTTGATTTATGCCATATTAACATGGTCAGTGGATGTTTTCATAAAAAATGAGAGTTATTCATCTTAGGTCCTAGAGGCAGTTCTGTATCATGTAAACAGGATATCCATGTCCCTGACATGCTGTTCCTGTGGATGGGTGGGATTCTCTATCCTATCCAGTCCATAATTTACTTCATTGTCCCACCCTAATGGATTTCCTCTTGGTTTTTTTCCACAGGATGCAACAACTTCAATTTTGCTCATTAGATCAAATTATTTTGCCTGAGAAATCCTCCTTGCCCTTACACATCCAGCTTCCTATAAGTTAGTTGTGGTTCATGCTTAACTGGATTTTTCATACTTCATATAAATCTATACAGGGTAGTGAATTGCATATTTATTAAAAAGCTAATTGTTCCCTATTTCCAAGACTGGTATAATTAATACACTAAAAAAGAGCCAATAAAACAAAATGGCAAGAAAACATGTAGCTGGAAAGGGACTAGGGCAAATAGCAGATTTTTTTCAGGAACTGACAAAACTGTATTCCATGTTCACCCTCTAAAATACTTTCACGATTTGAATTTAATGAGTCACATAAAGCAAAGCAGAAACATATCCTTGGAATGGAAACTGTTCAGATATGTTGATAAGATGATTGTTCTTAGATGCCAGCCAAGAGAGTGCCAAAAGAAGATGGTTTCTCTGCAAAACTGGTGCTTCTCATTGCATGGCAGAATATTATTTTAAAATTTGTGGCACCAAAAATTCTTTTTAGGCATAAGCACTCTTTTTTTTTTTTTAATAATAAAATTTTTTATTGGTCAACAATAAACAAAATTATAGCTTACAATATGTGGAATTTCAATTACCAAAAAAGA
>JANHFO010004681.1:308946-325028 GCA_032468095.1 Pareas carinatus | reverse complement strand
CAGCCAAGAGAGTGCCAAAGGAAGATGGTTTCTCTGCAAAACTGGTGCTTCTCATTGCATGGCAGAATATTATTTTAAAATTCGTGGCACCAAAAATTCTTTTTAGGCATAAGCACTCTTGATAGTTTTTTTAATATGGTTCTCCATTTCATTTAATATGGCTGAGTTTTTTTGTTATTTCCTTAGTAATGATCGGGCGCTAATAAAAAGAACCTCTCTCAAATTAAACATTATTAGTCTATCCTTTTGGCATCTCCTATCCTTACTTTACAAATATAAGGGAATTGGTAATAAACAGATTGGTGATAATCTTTTAAAAATACTGGAAATCCTAAAGAGATGTATCTCTCAGGAAACATTAAAATGCTGCTATCATTCATTGTAAAACTCTTTTGTTTCAGTTGGAAAAAATGAATAATTTTAAAATTGTCAATTATCATTCTTCAGCTCTTGTGTCTACAATTCAGTTTGTTTTTACATTATTTGAAAAATTTTGTATCCCACCTTTCCTCCAAGAAACTTTGTGTAATGCTGTATTTCAACAGCTGTGCAGTAAACTAAACCGATTTGCCTGAAGCCTCCTACAAGGATTTTTATTTAGAATTACTACATGCAAATATTGCATTTGAATCTCTATATTAAATTGATTTAATTGTACATAAATTGTTATTTAAAGTTTTTCTGTTGTACAGCTTTTTCATGTGTGTAGCATACAATTGAAACATAAAACTATATATGTCTTGCCTCTGAAGGATTCTATTTGGGGAAATGAGAGCCAATCACATAAATCATTAACTCATATGCTTACTGTTGTGGTGACACAGGAAATGATTTTCAGTAATCCTCAGAGATTTCCAATTGGTTTTTAATGATCTCATCTGGAATTCCCCACAATCTGTCCTCCACTAGAGAATGCCAGCAGGAAAGGAGGCTGATGCAACCAGAAGGAAATAACTGAAAAGCTGGGGAAGAGAAAACTGTAGGGTTTTTGTTACACTTGTAGGCGAAGTTGTTTTATGTGTACAATTCTCTAGCATGAAAAGTGTACTTTAGTATAGAATCTGAAGTGTTCTTGTTAACCTGAAATGTTAAAATTTATGGAGTAGAAATTCCTGTATTCTTAAATTTTTAATTTAAAAGGGATTTTAAAAGCTGGTCTACTGAATCTTGTTTTTCTGAGTAATGTTCTTTTTATAAGATTAGAATTATCTATTATTCAATTATTAGCAAAACAAGGTAGAGTTAACCAGTGGTGACTTACCAAGGGCTTCTCAAGACAGTTGCATCTCGCAATTAGGGACACACCGATTTATTTAAGCATCATTCTATCTCAAAATTACAGTCAGTAGAAAATATATGAGACATCCTATTATTTCAATAAATACAATACAATCCCCAACAATTAAATACACGATCAGTACTCCTCTCCCACTAATTTAGGGACCAAGGCTTGTCTAAAAAAAGGAAGGTCTTTACCATCTTGAGTGTAGCTGTTCCATAAGTAGGGACCGTCATAAATGAAACCTTACTTTCTAGTGTTCGCTCTTGTCATTTTCTGCAAATGCAGTCCTTAAGTGCTTTGTATAAATGCCCTTGCAGGATGGGCTGACTTGGAATGTATCAGATTATTCTGCAGATAGTTCCTCCGCATAGGAACATGTTTCTGTTTCTGCATACAATTAGTCTTCACTTAATGCTGGAATTGAGACTGAAATTTCTATTGCTAGGTGACACAGTCCTAATGTACAGTGTCATATGACTGCTGCTTAGCCACAGAAAATCTAATATTCCTGGGTAATGTTTTTAACTGAATCACTACGACATTAAGGATTTATTTACAGCCTCCTGCTGGCTTCCTCATTGACTTTGCTTACAGAAAGCAGGGAAAGGTCATAAATGATCATGGGACATTGCAGTGTGGTAATTGCCAGCCATCTGACCATAGGGTGGCTGTTACTGATGTGAGCACAAGGACAATCGTAACTGCCACTCATTCAGCACTGTTGTAAGTTTGAACGGTTGCTGAATGACTAGTTAAATAAGAACTATCTATACTTGGGTAAAGGGGGAAATCTCCTCCCAATCTTTTAGAATAGAACTCCTGTAATTTTTTTGCAAATTGAGTGATTAGCTTTTATGAATATTATATGCTTCTGCATCTGGAACATTGCTCTCATTTGATGACTCTCTACTCCATTGTTCCAATATTGTGAAAAAATCTTAGAGATTAACTATCTTGCTTTAAAATACAAATGTGTTGAGACACATTGTTTTCCCAATATCTCTGTTCAGCAATAATACAAAACAGAAAAAAAGCAAAGAACACAAAACAAAACAAGGACATGACAAGAAGCGATGGATAGAGACTAATCAAGGAGAGAACCAATCTAGAACCAAGGAGAAACATTCTGGCAGTTAGAACAATTAGTCAGTGGAATGACTTGCCTTCAGAAATTGTGGGTGCCCCAACACTGGAGGTTTTTAAGACAAGAGATTGGACAACCATTTGTTTGAAATAGTTTAGCATTTCCTGCCTGAGCAGGGGGTTGGACTAGAAGACCTCCAAGATCCCTTCCAACTCTGTTATTCCGTTAAGACTTAATGTTTATTGGCAATTTTCATATAGCATGCCTTTTGCCATCCCTTTCATTTATCATTAAAAAATAATGATAAATTAGTAATTAAAACATAAATTTATTTTGTATTCGTATAGTCCCAACCAATTTTGTAGAAATTGTTCATGGTTATCTACTAGATGCCAGTTATGTAGCTTCTGGAAATTTCAGATGGTAGCAAGATGCTGTGATTTTAAGGAGTAATTTTAACTATTTCTTCTGGCTTTCTTGTGGTAATAGACTTCTGGGTGGCAGCCTACTGCATATTAATCATGAGACTAATTACCTCATGTAATTGAGTTTGGTGTAACATCAAACAAAGGTGTGGTGTGTGATTATTTAAGTTTCTCTTGTTACGCCCAATGACAATATCAAAGGATTTTGTCCTCTGCTTTTTACAGCTGATTCTGGGAAATGTGAGATTGTTTCAAGAACTCACTCATGCCCTGAGTGAATAAAGGAATGAGTGGAGTAAAACATAGAAGAATGGCTTAACCTGAAGTTTGGGGGAGTTGAGGTTGGGAATTGATTCTCAATATCATATTTCATTATACTACCCTTCGCTATTTATACTATTGTAGTTAGCAGCTTATTGTTTAAAGGTAAATACATACTACTAAAGTATTTCTAGGTTTCCAAGAGAAGCTTAGAGTTTGCCAGAAGGGTTTTTAATAGAGTAGAGTGTTTGGTTCACATGCTGTTTCCATTCTGAATGGCTTTATTAGCAAGAAGCCAAAAGCACCAGCCGGAAGATGGCAAGTGAGAACTTGCCAAAACGTCACCAAAATATTCTCAATCTTACATGGGAAAAGACCCGAACACACCTAGACATACATACCTGTACCCGTGAAAATCTATGAAAACAAATACACACACACACACACATATATATATTTAAAGGCCCTATCAATTTCAGCTTTGCTTTGGAAGTCATAGCCCCTCTTTCCAAAGATAATAACAAGATTTTTGACTTTATGCAGTGGCTTGCTTCCAAATACACAAGGTCAATGTGAGGAAAAGTATACCTGTTTTCTTCTTTGTAAAGAAGGTTCAAAATGAAAAGAAGCTTCCTTGTGCATAGATGATAGCAAAAGCAACTGTAAAATGATATTAGAACTTCTGCTTGGTGGAAAGACCTCTGTTGTATAAGAAGCAAAAAGAAGTGTGTGTATGCTTTAGCTCTGGGAAAAAGGAGGCTCCCCATTGATACTGTAGAGGCAAGAAAATTTTGGGAGTCCCATAGTGAATTTCAAGTAAAATGTTCTCATGACATTACTAAAATAAAGCGGGATGAGAAAGGCTTACCAAGAAATCTTTCTTTTTCTCCTTTGTATTTTATTTTTTTCTGAGGTTTACAGAATAGACTAATTTAAATTTATTGCTTCTTCTGCAGGATGAACAGATTGACTGGGAGAAGCCCATTCTGTCTCAGGCTGAGATTGAACAAAGGATAAAAGAATATAATAGTCAGATCAACAGTAACCTCTTTATGAGTTTGGTAAGTTTCAAATAACTGGTAACTCAAGGACCCAAATATATTTCTACATCGCAGCAACAGAGGCCTGTGTCTTCCATCAATCCCTAACTCAATCATTTAAAATATTAACATAGAAATCATTTCATAGATATGCTTCCTAGCTGTTTTCAGCAAACAAAATGAAAATTCCATTCAAAGACTTCCTTTTCAAATGTTGTATCTGTGATTCTTTTAGAGGTAATTTTGGTGGCTTCTTTGGCAACTCAATGTTCTTCTACTCCTGCAGAATAAAGATGGTTCCTATACTGGCTTCATTAAGGTACAACTAAAGCTGATCCGACCTGTGTCAGTACCTGCCAATAAGAAAGCACCCTCAATCCAGGACACTAGGAAGAGTTCTGTGCGCAACCAGGCTGTAAAGCGCCGGACTTCATTCTACTTACCAAAAGATACAATCAAGCACCTGCATATAATTTCTCGTACACGGGCCAGTGAAGTCATTGAAGCCCTGCTTAAGAAATTCATGGTTGTTGACAATCCCCGCAAATTTGCCCTTTTTGAAAGAACAGAAAAACATGACCAAGGTATTCTATCTTTTCTTTTAAACTTCTTGAAAAACCAGCATGTAATTTACTGCAAATTTGATATATTTTAGGGACCATATTAACCAGAGAATTTGTCTGGTCAATACAAACATGCAGTGGGAGGATGAAGCCTCCTGTGTTACAGCCTTCTGGAATTCTCCCCCATACTGAGGTAGAGATAGCAGCCTCCTTGCTGACTTCCCTAAGGCTGTTAAGCTTATTCTCCTTGAGTAGCCCAGTAGACTGAGAGTGTTGGAGTGTTTTGAGGATAGGATGGTCCTTTTCCTCTCCCCTCTCCTTATTATGTTTTTGCTTTAATTCTGCAAATCACTTGAACTAGGCAGCAAAACAATGCTTTTATGAAGGACAGTGTTTCATTTTATTTAGGCTATGAGTGTGGTGTGTATGATAAGTGTTGATGTGATATCAAAATACTAAATTAACTAGTAAGCTCATATTGAACTACCACATTGCATCAATTATACGACACCACTGATTATAAGATGCATCCTTATTTTTCTAAGTTAGAAATAATTTTTTTGAGAAGGCTGCCCCCTGCTGGCACCTCAAATATAATACATACCATGAATACAGAGACACCAAAATACAAAAAAATGTGTCTTATAATCAATGTAATAGGGTAGTTGAAAAACATGAAGTTGAGATAAAATAGCCCATAAACCATCCAGGGCAAGGTTATCTTCAAGACAAAATGAACAAAGAATTATTCTAATGAAACTTAGTGTTTCTTTAAGAGTGTGCTCATTGTTAATTATATGTCACAACTGAAAGTCAGCTGAGAGAAAAAGAAATCAAATCTTTAATTTTTTCCTGCAGAATTCCCTTGTGAGAAAGTTTGTAACTGATGTATTTAAAAGCCTCTTCCCAGAAGAAAATAGACTACTGTCTATTCTAGTTAAATCTGTACCCCCTGGAAGACTGAATTATTCATATACCTCATCTTATTTTTGTGTGTGTCAGTATATATCCGTAAGCTTTCTGATGAAGAGCAACCCCTGCGTCTCCGACTGCTTGCTGGTCCTAACGAAAAGACACTCAGCTTTGTTCTGAAGGAAAATGAGACTGGTGAAGTCAACGTGAGTAGAGATATTGATGTGTCTAAAGTTTGCTGTTGAATTTGTGTGACTAAGTAATGAATTACCTGGCAGTAGGCAAGCCCATAGCTATTTGCTATCTAGCGGTTTTTGCCTTGACCTTAACAGATAGAGAATGGCACTGGCCTTGATTTCCTAGTTCCAGTTACATGGTTTTTAACAATAGTGTATACATGTGCAATGTACAAAGTGTTGCAGTGTAATGTTTCCTGCAAGAAGGTGTCCTTTTTTGAAAATATAGCATGCAAAAAATAATATTGAATACAGAACAAACAAACTGGACTGTTTAACAGTTGTAATAACCTTCCTATTGCTAGGAATCATGTATATATGAACATTAGAGTACCATTACTGGTTATTTTATTAAAATTAAAGGAATTTTGTGCCATGGACTTGATACATCAGTTTACTATAATGAAAACTTTCGAGAAAACTTTTACATTTGCTTGAATATAACATTTACATACTGCTGCTTGTTTTTGAAAATCTTGAAATCAAAGATTTTAAGTTGGAATCCAGCTACATTTTGGAAATGATAAGGGAAAGGCTACATTTCGAATTTGAAAGGCCACGTTCTGAACTTTAAAAAGCTGCTCTGTCCTTCCCGAAAAATCTTAATAGCTTGAAACTGGTTGGGTAAGGTCAGAACAGCTATTTTGGTTAGGTATTTCAGATTTGAAAATGTTTGCATATTCTTAATTTTAAGAACCAGAAAAATGTCTGTTTCAAAATGTTTCACAAAAACCTGCATTGTTGTTGTACTTTATGCGGAATTAAACTGGCTGGATGACAATTTATTATACTAGAAGCTGTAGTTTTGTTGCTTTCTGATTATTAATGTTCATTTATTGGATTAAATTCTAAATACCCGATAAAGTAATTTCAGAGCTATAAAGATCTACCTTGTGTTTGATGACTCATTGAAATAGCCTAGGGACTTCAGCCAGGATTAATAGAATCATATGATGACATTTATTATCTGATAGGTATTGTTATTGAGTCAGGCTGATTTCCTGTTAAATTCAGGAGTAGACATGTAGTTTTCTTGGTAATAGCATGGAAGTGATTTGCCCATTGCTTTCTTCTAGGAAGTTTATTCTCCTTTTTATGACCCTGTCTACAACCTTTATATTCCCTGAAGTAATCTCTTCCACATGCAAACAAGGCCCAATCTTATTTAGTTTCCAAATCCAGACAAAGTTGTCCAAGTGCTGCCACCTGCTGAGATGTTGATAAGTGTTTGTATTTACTACATATTTCTTCTTTCTGCACTAGAAAAGAAGGCCAAACTAGACATTATTTAAAGCCATAGCTCAAAGCCATTTTTCAAAGCTGTAGAATAAGGAGAGCCATATTTGGACACACCTAAAGAATAGGAAAGGCTATTACCAATTTTTCCTCTGCTTTGATTCATATCATGCCCTTGTACTATTTTTTTGTGTTTTTTTAGACATGAGTCACTAACAAAGGGTATCTTTTATGTTATGCATAAGAGATATAAAGTTATGGTTCCCTGCTTTTCCTGTGCCAGAATCTTTTGTTTGGATTAGTTCTTTATTTTAGATTCCAGAAAAATAATGTAAAATGTGATCAAATCGAACTTATTGGTCATAAACTCGTTGCTATGCTACAAACGCATTGTGATAATAACTTCCATTTCCTTGCTTTTTGTAGTGGGATGCCTTTAGCATGCCTGAATTGCAGAATTTTCTGCGTATCCTGCAGCGTGAAGAAGAGGAGCATACTCGGCAGATTCTGCAGAAATATGCCCATTGTCGCCAAAAAATGCAAGAGGCTCTAACTGCTCGCACCCCAGGTTGATAAAATCCTATATCCCACACCCAGCACTCCAGTAAACAGCAGATGCTAAAAGCAGTGAAGCCAAGTGGACTGCAAATGAAGCGATCCTTCGACTGTCTGTGGGATGAATGTATCTCTGGAGGTGGTGGGGAAGGGACAGCAGGGATGTATGGATCTCTTTATGAGCCTTTGATCAGTGCATGTGAGTGCTCCTATGGAGTGAGTGGTTAGTAAATGTTGCATGCATGGCACGTTGGGATCAGGTGAGAAAATAAAAAGGTGTTTGCAAGATGTGTCTGAAGATGGGAATTTTAGGGCAGTGCTATAGCACTGTTACTGAAAAAAATGCCCAGTAAAAGACTTGTGGGATTGGAATTAGGGAGGATTTCTGATTAACTTAAAAACAACTAGAGTAGCTTTGAATCTAGAACTATTCCATGAAGAGAGGTATCCATGGCACTTTTCTTTAATATATATATATATATATTATTTTTTTATAAGGTAATTAACTGTAAGATTCCTTTTGAGGAACTAGACTAATTCACTCAACCCTAAGCTCATCTTTAGTAGGAACTTCATGATCACTCTGATCAAGTGAAATCCACAGCCTCTCAGCTAAGTCATTGCTAAAACTGATCATGCAGAGAAATTAAGACTCAAGTTTGCCTCCTTTCAGAACTATAGAAAAGCAGTTGACAAAACATTGATAGTGGACTATAAAAACAAAATTAAAAAAATTCTGCCAATATATCTCCTTTGTTTTGCTCTCTTTATGAAAAGATTGAATCTAGCTGCCTAACAAATCTCAGAACTCACATTTGTCAGAGCACTGAAAAATATTTTAAAAAAACAAAACTTAGGCCTGTGCCACTTCTGGGGAATCCTGTTTAAAATGGTTAACTATCTTGAAAATTGAATGGATTAACTAGGATTGTTCATTAATTGTTTTGAAAAGCGAATGGATAAAACATTTTGGAGGATTTATTAGATTATGAATGATACTCTCTATATAATCAATAAATAATTCAGGAATGAGAAATATTTGGTGTATTATTTCTTCCTTGAAGACTATGGCCAGAAATGGCATCTGCATGTAGCGTCACATCTATTAGCTCTCACAAACCATATTCATACTGTGTGTTTTAATCCTAATTTTCTGCCCTCCTTTGACCCAGAGTTGATTGGTGTGTCTAAAAATTGACTGGATTGAAGTAGTATGTTCAGCCAAAGGTTTTATTAGGTACAACATACCTGAATAAATTTATCAATGACTCATTGTGTAGTGTAAACTAGAGTTTGCTTCTTTTGAAATAAGCCATTTAAAAAACTTGGTTTAGATTCTGGCTGAAGTATTATTGCTGGAACCTTTGGTAGACTCTTGAGAGACAATAAATAAAATTAATACTACATTTTATCTCTCTCCAACAAAAATAAAATTTGGCAGCAACACTACTGTGCTATGTTGTCCTACATTACTGCTTTGATGTACCATGTTTCTCTTAACATGGTGGATCTAAATGTTAGTCTTTTATCCGAATCTTGTAACAAATTTCAAGTGTTTTTAAATAGATTAATATTTGATATAGACCAGAACCGACACAACATACAGTAGCCACTTCTACATAACTAATTCTTTCCAATGGAAACCCTTTCTGCCATATTTACCATGGAAAAAGAATCTGAGATGCTTATGTTGTGGAATTAATTAGCTCAGCTGGAACCCCCAGGGGCATCACAGATATAAAAATAGCAGTTGTGATCTGAGACCAACTTCTTCCATGTGAAAGAATCCTCAATCTGTAAGTTGATCAATATTCATTAGTTGCCACACTTCCCCATTAGAGAAGAATAAAATTGTATAAGCAAGTTGTATACTCGGACATCTTTGTTGGAAAAATGTACTATTTTAATTATTGTGAAAAATAAAAAATATAAAATACTAATTTCAATAAATCTATGTTAAGCATAACAAATATTAAATTTGTTACTGCATTGTGAAAAAAGGAAAGTCACTTGAGACATATATTCAACATCATCTTATGTAAAATAATCCTGCTTATATCAAATAAACATGGGCTAAAGTCCTTAATTTATTGCATAATATTAGACTTTTTAATTCAGTTCTAGTAGACAAAATTCTTTTTTTAATTTCATTACTCTTCTGGAAAGTTTGGGGAGATGGCATTGTGGCTACTAAATAAACTGGAATTTAAGCCAATTATAAATAATATGCAGTGTTTCCTGTGCAGATATTGGTGAGATCACATGTAGCATATTACCAAGTAATAAATTATCAACTATTACTAAAATCACCTTCTGAACAGCACAGCTTAGATGGTGTAACAATTAATAGACTCCGGCATCCCAGGTTTAGTTTTTGTCTAATGCAGAGATTCAATTATGGATCAAACTCTCACCTCAGCCTACTTCACTAGGATATAAGGACAACAAAATAAGGGATGCCCATTCCCTCCAGAGCTCCTTAAGAGTCTTTACATGGAAAATATATGGGCACTAATATTATGGGCTGCTGATAAAACCATATCTCCTATTAGCCTGACTCAAATGACTGCCATGACCTTGGTGGGATGACTCCTTCCTTCATCCAAAATGCATGAAACGAAATAACATTCAAGCCAACACAAAACACACGGCACCACGGTACAATGGATTGCTTTTAAAAACATATTTTGAACTATAAATTGCTTGTGTTTTAATAGCATGGAACAGCATTAGAGAACGCAACGCTCTGCCAAGACCGAGCATAGTAATTATATACGGTGTCCGCTAAGAAACAAGTACAGCATTCTGATCACTCCACATCAAATCGTCCTTACTGGCCTTTCAAGAGAGGGCTTCAAATGCCCCCAGCGGGATTCCTCCGGTTAGACCCGCTTTCCGCAGAGCTTTTCCTCCCCTCCGTAGCCGGTTTGCAGCCAGTGTCATCCGTTCCTAGAGGCAACCGGAAGTTGCGCTCACCGTATGATGCGATAACCCTTCGTGACAGGGTGCCTCCCCGTCTAGAGTGGACTTTCGGAATGGGCGGTGCCGGAAGTTACCCCGTGGGAGGGGTGAGTTTCCGGCGCCGGCCAGGATCCGTTGCTCTCTCTCTCCCTCTCTCTCTCCCTCGCTCTCTTCCCTTCCCTCCGGCGGTCATGCTGCTTCTCTGAGCCATGGGCGCCAGCGGCTCCAAGTCTCGCGGCCTCTGGCTCTTCGGCTCGGGCGGGTCAGGCGGCTCCGAGAGGTCAGCCGGCGACCAGACGCTGTCTCGAGCCCGGGGGCTCTGCTCGGCCACCCCTTTCGTCTTCACCCGCCGCGGGTAAGAACGGAGCCGGGAGGGGGCCGGGCGGGCTCGGCTTGTCCCCTGCCCGGGGCATTGGCCCGCAGGCAAGCCGGGCAGCGGGGCGCCCCCCAGCCTTGCCCTCGCGGCGGGGAGAAAGAGAGGGAGGCTGCCCGGTCTCCCCCCCCCCATGCTCCTTCCTCCGTTGGCCGCCGACTTTGGGGCGACCCGAGGACGCCCTCGGAGCCTTCTGAGATGCTACTTTGGGGGTCCTTGCAGGGCTTGAGCCGCCAGTTCGCGGGCAACTCCGTGGACGATGATGATGATGATGATGTGCCCCCGAGTCGTTTTCGACTCCTAGCGACCACATCGATTCTCTCCATGATGATCTGCCCCATACCTGATCTTTCGGATCTTTCGCTGGTGCATTCATTGCCAATAAAACTGAATCTATGCAGCTTGCTGCTGGTCTCCCCTTCCTTCCTTCCTTCCTTCCTTCCTCCCTCCTTCCCTCCCTTCCTTCCTTCCTTCCTTCCTTCCTGTCATCCATCCATCTAGTCATCCATCCATATATCTTTCCCAGCATTAGAGCCTTTTCCAGATTTTTGCTTACTCAAAAGTGAAAGAGTAGCCTAGAGATGTTGGCAAAAGACATGGTCTGTCTCTCTCATGGTTAGAAATGCCACAGAATGAATGAATGAATGAATGAATGAATAAATAAATCATTTTGCTGTGAAAGAAGGCAAGATTGTTCTGGAGCTAGGAAACAAACTGAAGAATTTATCTTGCTTCCTAGATGCTTATTTTCTGCAGAATATATCGTGCTCTTCATATGGATAGTAAAAAAAAGCAGCCCCCATGAAGGTTCAGTGGAGGAGAAAAGGATAGGGGCACTTTAATTCTAAATATTATTGTGGGGTAATTATAGCTCCTTGACCATTTTGATGGTCCATTATCAGTCGAGAGTGAGAAGTCTCAATTTATAGCCCTCTTGTTCCAGATTGCTTGTGATAATGGCTTTTTACTCTGACATCTATTCAGCATCTAAAGTGTTTTGCATCCCATTCGGCAAAATCTTTGAAGAATGCATCATTCATAATTCAGTAGTTTTTGCAGTCCAAATTTAGCTACATCAATTATAACTATTAGCGGGCATGGAAAATTATCAGGATAGAAACACTTCTTAAAAGAAGATTTAGAAATACTGGGATCAAATGCCCCAAAGATGATTGGAGAAAAATACATCACATCTTATAGATCGAGAATTATTTAGCACTGAGAAGAAAAAGTTGAAAGTGGACAGGGAAAATATAATAGAATTCTTATACTACAAAAAGGACCAGTGCTTCATTATCCCAAAGAACAGAATAAGGGATTTAAATTACAGTAAAGAAAAGCAAGTTCTGGAGCTGAAGTTTGCAAATAAGCTGCTGATAATAAATTGATTTAATAGTGAAACTTAATACAGGGATTCAGTAATTTCCTTCCCTGGGTTGTGTTTCCTTGACAGCCATCTATCAGGAATGCTTCAGGATTTGTACCTCGAATCAGCTGTTGGATTTGCTAATCCTTCCAATTCTATAACCTTACAATGCATGATATGTGTTCGAAAAAATGACACGTCTGTCAGAGCTCCCGGCTGATTAAATTAGTTACATTTATCGAAATGCACAACTCTTTTGAGTAATGACTGAAATGTATGGTGGCCAAGAGTTCCTAAATGAAACGTCTTTGCTGTCTGACTGCAGCATTTTAGTTCTCATTTGTATATGCTTCACTGTTCCTATTTCTTTCTCTAATTCTCATTCATTCTGCTTTCACTAATTATTAAGGAAAAATACAAGTCCACTTTCATATGAAGTAGCAAGTATGGAAAAAACAGAAATATAAATATCTTCAGTTATCTCAACCTTTTTTTTTCTGCAAAACCCAAGAGTGCTGGTGAAGAGTGTCTGCAATTAAATTTGGCAATACATTAAACTGTTTAAATGTACAGTTTGAAGCGGTCTGTTACTGGAAAAAGTAACACTTATATGTTGATCTAAATCTTTCTCTGAAATATAAGAAAACTATTTGAAATTAATCTTCATTATATTGGCTATTTAATGGTATATTAATGCATACTTGTGGCATTTTGTTACTTAAACAGTTTTTCTTCTTTTTCTTTTTTTAAATAAATACAAAAATGTGTTGTTTAGATACGTTTGAGGTATTTCACATTTCTGTAAATATACAGTTTTTAATTGTGGTAGATTGAGTCTCGTTTTATCTTAGTTGTTGGTAATGTCACATAAAATGTTAATTCATTATTTGCATATGTTTTATTGAACTAGAACATGAGAAGTGATGCACAACTATTGTAGCTTGTTCCAACCTGCACCAGATTCTATTTGAGACTTCGTCTTTGATCAATGTCCCTATATAAAGTTTGTTTTAAAAGTATGCCTTAGTCCTACCTAAAAAAATCAAGATTTTTTTAAAAGCCTGCTCTATAGCCAATATATAAATATTTATTATTAAATCTGTTTGCTGCTCATCTCACTGTGACAGCTTGCAACATTAAAAGCAAAACCATAAAAACACACAGACACACATATATAATAACATTAAAAATACCGATTATGACTAAAATAAGGGGATGAAGGGAACAGGATGGGACATAGGTGGGATCTGCTATTGGTCAGCCACTTCCAGCATGAAACACCCCAATTGGGGCCCCATGTCAACTGGCAGAGCCACGTCTTCAGGCCCTTAGGAAAAGTCAGGAGGGTAGGACCCCAGGAGGCACAAATGTTCCAAAGGGCAGGAATCATGTCAGAGAAGTTTCTTTTGGACTCCGCCAGCTGGATCTCCCTGACTGACAGGGTCCACAGCGTGCCTTGGCCGTCATGGGTGGGCAGAGATCAATCCCATTGGGATAAGGCAGTTCCTCAAGTAACCTGGACCCACGCCATGAAGAGCTTTAAAGGTAACAACCATCACCTTGAATTGCACCCAGAAGCAAACTGGTAGCCATTGCAGCTCACAGAGCGGTGGTATAACATGGACCACTCTGAGGGCCCCCAAAACTGCCACACACTGCACCAGTTGTAGCTTACAAATGCTCTTCGAGGGTAGTCCCATGTAGAGCATGTTCCAGTAGCCGCCCTGAGTCTATGGAGAGGGGTGGCATATAAATGTGAAAAAATAAATAAATAGTCTAGACATGAGATGACATGGGCTTGAATGGTTGAGCACAGGGGCTCCTGATCCAGGAAAGGCGGTAACAACCTGAAGTTACACAAAGGCTGTCCTAGCCGTGACTGCTACCTACTCTTCAAGCAAGAACCGTGAATCCAGGACGACCCTCAAGATGCAAACTGGGTCTGTCTGGGGTAATGCCACCCCAATCAGATGTCCAGAGTCCCAGATCTTGAAGCTCCCTGCACTCAAAGCCATTCGCCCTTGCCATGGTTCAGCAGACGCCTGTTGGCAGCAGCAGATGCCATCTCTCCAGCTCCTGATGACCATTAACATGATCTGCTTCATCATTTTGTCCTTGATTGGTATTTTATTCTAAATTTTCTCATTTCCTTTCAGCTCTATGTATTATGATGAGGATGGTGACCTTGCGCATGAGTTTTATGAGGAGACAATAATCACCAAGAATGGGAGGAAGCGTGCCAAGCTCAAAAGAATTCACAAGAACCTGGTACCTCAGGTAATGTTTCTTGTTGTGTTTTGGATTCAAACTAACACTAAAGAACACTAAACAAGATATTTAATCCAATCTTTTCAATCTGGCCATCTTCATACTTGATAGAAACTCCCAGATTCTGATCCAAAATGCACCAGATTAGGGAGAACTTGATTAATTTCTAGATTTTGCAATGCTTGTAAACTATTTTTTGTATTTCTGATACCATTGGATTTATAGTAATAAAACAGTCTATTTTGGCCTGCTCCCTCATCAGAAATTTTTGCTATGCGTGTCATTTACAATATTTTTCAAAATGAACCATTGTATTGTAATTTTGATACTGTTGGTTTATTCTTTGAAGGAATAAATGCCTCATTTCTAAAGGTAAACCATATAATCCAAAGCATAACCAGATCTTTAGAATATCTCATATTTGTTTTTTAAGCAATCCAAATGAAATACCAGAGACTAAAAGCAGAGAACATAAATGGTGTTTCGTAACTAAGTAGGCAGTGATTACAGAAGAGTGCCCTTATGCCATCCTTGAAAATACAGTATCTTTTTTTTGTAACTTGATTTGGTTTTGCTTTGACCAAAAGTTGCTCTTCTTTTTTGTAGTGATCCATGGTGTATGCAAGAGGTTTGTTTTTCTCCCTGAACTCTAGCTAGCATGCCGAAAAGGTGTGTGTAGTTAATTGGAAACACCATCTCTGCATCCAGTATCAGATCTAGCCATTGAAGGCATGTTGGTGTAGTATTTTTACTGCAGAAAATGTGAAAGCTTTCCTTTTAAATACTCTCTATACAAACTAAGCATCTTGAAAAACTTTTGTTTTTGGAATAGCTTTTTGATATTTTAGATTTCAGAGACTTGCCATTTATAGTTTAAAAATAGTATTAAACTAATGATGGCATAATTTTTATAAAGATTTTTTTATTCTGTCTTTTTTCATAAGTAATTCAAGGTGGTGAATATACATATTACTTCTTTCTTCTCCTATTTTCTCCATAACAACCACCACTACCCTGTTAGGTGGGTTCAGCTGAGAGAGAGTGACTTACCTAAGGTCAACCAGCTAGCTTTAATGCCTGAGGCAAGACTAGAACTCACGGTCTCCTAGTTTCTAGGCCAGCAAGTTAAGCACTACCGATGCTCCTCGATTTACACAGTTGGCACCAGAATTTCCATGGCCAATTAGGATGGTTGGTGAGTCATGCCCAGTTTTGCAACCATTTTTGCCAGGGTTGTTAAGGAGAGAAATCACCATAGTCATTAGGTGAAGCATGTGGTTGGTGAGTGAATCCAGTTTCCCCCATTGCCTTTGCTTGCAAAAAGGTGACTGGGAAGGTCACATAGAATGATCACATGATGCTGGGATGCTTGAACCATGTCAGCTGCCAAGTCCTTTTGAGCATGCAATAGTTTTAAGTGCAAGGATCAGTTGTAAGTCACCTTTTTTATTTATTTATTTATTTATTAAAACTTCTATACCGCCCTTCTCCCCGAAGGGACCCAGGGCGGTGTACAGCCA
>JANHFO010004681.1:275653-286299 GCA_032468095.1 Pareas carinatus | reverse complement strand
AATCACAATCATAAAGTACATTCATCAAGTCAAAATAGGGGTACTAAATGAACAATTATTTTATATTGTAAGATGTAGGGAACAAGTATTCGATTTCATTCAATTAATTTCAACAGGAATTAAATTATCTTCTCAAGTTTATTCTTCAGTAATACAAAGTGTTCATGAATTAATAAATGATTGTGAAAGTTCCTCAAAGGCTTGTATTGTAATCCCAGGAGAAACCTAACAACTTTGTATATTTTAAAGGAGGAAAAGAATTTGGAGAGGAAGGTTTTGCAAAACCCATGAAATCCCAACATGGGAATTTCACATGTTCCAAGATTCCACATACAGAAACAGTTTCAATAAAGATGATAGATTCTAGTCTCTGTTCTCAGTTATATATCGGCATTCTTTTGAAGATGTACTTATCCAGTTTATAATGTTTTTCATTTACAACAGTGCTTTCCATTCCAGAACAGTGTGCAAAAATATAAAATACAGTCAAACATTCCTCTAAAACCACTCAGTCCACAAAAAAAACCACGCTAGAATGTGAAAATAGTCCAGCAAATACTTTGTGCTTGAAAATACAGTGTTGGTGCCAAGATAATATATGTATATATGCATTAGATTTGAAGGGCCACCCAACTGCAATGTATAACATTAAAAAAGAAGAAAGAAAGAAGAGAAAAAAGCACAAACCACTGGAAGATGAACCTCTGCAAAAGTTTTCATGGCATATTCTTTGAGAAGGAGCTGTGTTCAAAAAAATCTCCAGAGTTTGCGACAATCCCAAAGGGAGAAGGGATTCCACATCCAGAACAGAAGATGGAAGATTTTCAGAGAGGGAGAGAAAACCCACAATCACTCACTTGTGTTAGGACTCAGCAGATTCGACCTAATCCAAGCCCTTATAGCATCCAGTCAATGGAACAAAGCATCAAGAGGATTACTTGGGGAACCCAGAGTCAAAATGTATAATTGGGTATAATCAGCATACTGGTAGCACCAGAATGAAAAGTAGCATATGTCAGATCATTCCTGTTCTGGCTCTCTCAGAGTCATCGGTAAGATCCATCAGTGATGCTTCCAGGCTACTGGATTTCCCTAAAGGTAAGACTGGGTCTTATATTAATTTCCGCTCCACAAGACACATTAAAGCTTATTTTCAGGAAGCGTCTTGTTTTTTCCTGTACAACAATCTACATTTATTTGTGTACAAAAATATACATTTATACAAATATAGTCATGTCATGCCCTCTATCCACAATGATAGCTTTTCATAGGGCTCTGTTGTGTGCGCCCCTCACTCCGCCCAACGTTCACACTTTCTGCCCATACTAAATGTCTCTGTCTGGCTGATGATCTTAACTGGGGTTTATTTTGAAGGATAGGGCTTATATTACGAGCATCTTGAAAAACCATGCTAGGGCTTATTTTCTGGTTAGGTCTTATTTTTGTGGAAACACAGTATACCCTGGTCTAGCACCTAAATCCCACAGCACTGTCTTTTGCCTAAAGATATTTGCCCAAGTAGCCTAGTTGTATTGCTATTATCCTTCTCATCTTTCCTACTACCTTCTCCTATTGGTATCTTATGATTTTTCACTTGTTTGCATCTTATGATTAGTGATTGTAACTATGATTTATGACCTATGGCCTATCACTTTGTTGTTTGTATATTCACTGAGTGCTTATGCACCAGAGACAAATTCCTCATGCGTCTAAATCACACATGGCCAATAAAGAATTCTCTTCTATTCTGAAATATATCCAGACCATCTTTTTACCTTCAGGACCCTCTGGGATTGTAGCCTACCCACCTTTTCGGCAACTTTCCCTAAAATAACCCTCTCCCTCAATCAGACTCTAACTCCAGGTGGATTTGAGCAAGTTTGCCTGCCCAATAGTGAGAATTCCTCAGAGCAGTCCTGAAGGAGATCCTGTGGCTCATCCCTCCTCAGCAAGGAATGTATTTTATCATCAGTATACAGATAATAAAATTTCCTCTGATGATAAAAGGAAATAAATAATTTTCAGGTCACACCAGCATTTTTCTGTAACCCATTACTGAAATTGTGTGAGCTAGAAAACCTTTTGCAGGCTGTTAATCGCCTGTTGGATATATCAGAGAGGGAGAGAGGGAGAGGAAGGATTTATCAAGGAAAAGGGTGTTTCCTTGTCAATTCTGTATCCTGCCTTGTTTTGTTGTCCCTGTGAAGGTGAAGATAAAGCCATCGCTTCCTAATGACGGGCTAGAATTTATCTTTCATTATTATTCAAAAAGTGGAAGAAGGAAGGAGACTATAGGGCATGAATAATCAGCTTCCTTTTGGAAGTTGCAGCTTCTGATGATGAGGAAGAGATTCACTGTAGGTAGCAAAGAACATGAAGCGCATTCCTGCTGCAAAATATCTCCAGGAACCTCTCTCATTGCTACACTAAGGTGGAAATTCTTTTTAAATCATTGTTTTATATGAAACCTACTTTAAAGGTGGTCCCCGACTTAGGACCACAATTGAGCCTAAAATTTCTATTGCTAAGCCAGACATTGTTAAGTGAATTGTGCCCCATTTTATGACCTTTCTTGTCACAGTTGGTAAGTGAATCACTTCGGTTGTTAAGTTAGCTGCATGATTGTCAAGTGAATCTGGCTTCCCAATTGACTTTGCTTGTCCGAAGGTCGTAAAAGGTGATCACATGATCCCAAGACACTGCAAGCGTCATAAATACATTCCAGTTGCCAAGCATCCAAAATTTGATCGTGTGGCTACGGGGGATGCTGCAATGGTCATAAGTGTGAAAAACGGTCATAAGTCACTTTTTACAGTGCCATTGTAACTTCAAACGATCCCTAAACAAATGGTTATAATGGTTATATATATATATATGTATATATAACCATTATATATATAAATGGTTATATATATATGTACTCTGCTCTTCAGATTCTTTAGTGTTTAGCTGGTCCAAAGGTTTAGAAATTAATCCTGCATCTTTTTCTGTCCTCTTCCTCTCTTTTCCTGCTAGGTCCCCATGAGGCAGTTTCTCCTCTATCTCCCTTCCTTCTTTTCTGTCTTAAGCCCAGTCTCCTTAGGCCTCTGACTGGGCAACCAACTTTCCTTCTGGTGCCCTTATTTATGTACTTAAGATATCAGTGATCAGAGTATGAGGCAGGGATAGGAGATTCTCAGATATCCAGAAGCTCTCCTTTACGTCACTCTTTGCTGCTCTTATTCTGGCACTCTGAGCACTGTTAATATTTTACTTTTCCCATATCAACATATACATCCCTAAAATATAATTAAACTATATACACTTCATTATTGCTAATTCTAAGGAGCAATTTCAAGATTTTTTGACTGGGTTTGTGCTTCATGAAGCCAAAGTGTGGTTTATTTATCTAGGATTTAGAATGCTGTGTGAAGCAAACCATTGTGGTTTTATAGATCATGATTTATGGCTTAGCGTGGTGTATGAACCCAGCCAACAAGGGTTCAACAGTGCTTAATGTGAAATGGAACTGTAATGTCACACATTTTGATTTAGCATTTCTAATGTTCAGTATATGTTTGTATAATTCAAAATGAATAAAGAGCTTTTTCTGACTTCTACATGAAACTGAAACTGAAATATTGTCTTTTATCTGTCTCATTCAGCATTTCCAAGAGAGTTTAATGAGTATTAAAAAGAACTGGAACTAGCATGAGAAGGCAGAGTTCATTTTATTAGTAGTGTATAAGCTGGGCAATTATAGCATATTTAAGTATTGAAGGCACGACGTTCTGGAGAATGGATGAGGGTCCGCGTGTCTAGAGAAGGTCAAACAAGTTGCTCATAAAACAAATTCACAGACATGACATAGGGCTGAATGCAAATCTTCATTTACAATTCAATACTATTCATTAGTGTTCTACTAGATTAATGCTGTATGAAAGAACCATAATAACTCCCAGCAGTTTTTCAAAAGTTCTATTTCTTTATAATTTCCCTAATATGAAACAAACAAACGCAATTGGAAGTCTTTCTCAGTAGAATTCCCTCTGTCCGTTCCAAATACTCTCCTATCAAATATTTTCAGCTTTTCCCCCCCATTTGCACTTTTTTCCATCACCATTTTCTAATTAATTGCACTAAGGAATCATTAGTCCTGTGGTGATACTCTTGGGAGTCTATAGTCCAGGAGATAACCATGATCAGGAAACAAAGCCCTAACATCTGAAAGCCTTCCATTTCCGCTGAATCTCCTTGTGAACCGAAAACTGCGTCTGAGGGCAGGAAGAAACACAGGCATAAATGCTGGCTCAATTGTCCTAACACAATTATCAGCACTTTAACAAATGGAGGAAATCCTGTTATCATAGTCCTGAAATGTCTTCTCAAGTCTAAATTAAAATAACCAACATGACAAACTTAATAACAAGTACTGTCCAGATAGTTCCAAGGACAGCAGAGCATGCTTCTTTACACAGACTCTGATTATTTAACATAACAAGGGAAAGGAGAGAAGTGGTGCATGTGGAGACTGGTTTACTTGTCGAATAAAATTTTGCACTGCAAATATTTTGAGCAGAATCAATTGTCCCTGGATTCAATTTTATCTGCTGGCTTGTTTAATTTTCAAGGGTGAATTAGAAGCAGGAGGAAGTGGAAAGAGATCCCCTGCCACCTAGCAAAAGAACAGCCAATGTCTTTCAGCTCAGACCTCTTTTATACCTGGGAAATATTTCTATAAGCAGTTACAGAGTTTGTCATCTGGGATGCACAGTGATGCATGAAGGACTTGAACAGAGAGCTGAGTGGAATCTGAAGTTTTCTGAAAGCCCTTGCTCTCATGAGGAAGGGCTGTAGATGGATGATCCCTTTGTTGGCAGATGTGATCACTGTTAACCTCTTTTCTCTCTCTCATCAGAATGAAAAAACCTAAAAGTTGCCTCAACTCCCTGGAGACAAGGGAGAAATCCAAGGCCTACCAAGTATTGCAGAGACTGAATAACTGCTTAATCCATGGTGTCCCCATTCTTCTTCCTTCTTCCTTTCCTCCTATTATCAAGTCAGAGCAAAAAGAGAACTTCATAAATTTCAAAACTTTAAGTGAAAAAAATGAGATTAAAGCATCGGAAATGGCATGGAAGCATGAGCAGAAATAAACTAAATAGCTGGAGGGGAAAGGAGATTGGACAAGAGAGAGACAGACACTCCTTTGAGGGAAGATTGATAGTGGCCTTATGATCAATGCATAATTTAATCCATTGCAACTATCTCCATGCTTCAGTAGAGGCTGGGAATTGGGATTATCTGGTATGTTGAGGATGAGGATGTTGTCTGTTGTTATGGGGGAACTGAATTAATAGTATTTTTCAATCCTTCAGTAAATACTTTAGTAGGTATACCTGATAGGGACTGGAAAAATCTAGATGGACAGAAGATGGTAGCAAAGGGTAGCATACTGTCCATTCTGGCTATCTTCTTCTCATTTGGATTGTTGCAGCCCAGATCTGGTAGCCATAGAAAAGACTACAACAATATTTACCTTATTTGTGAAATTTAAAAGGCTGTCTAACTTTGTAAACATTCTAGGCAACACAGTGTAGCACATCTGGAACAATCATAAATGATGAAACATAGAAGAATTATGTATCTCAGAAGAGGAAACATTCAAACTATATCTCACTCTGTGCCTCAGTTCTTGCCATCTGCTCTAACTCAAGGGCTGGGGGGAAAGACACATTTTCAGAACCTTACGAAGTCAGAAATAGTCAGGGTAGAGGCAGATGAATCTATGGGGGAATACTATTCTACTGTTCCAGAGGACAGGTGCTGTGACTGGGAAGGCCTGCTTCCTGTCAGGGGTCACTGTTAGACCCAGAGCATGCCCATTCTGTCTGTTTGAATGTACTGACAAGCAGAAACCAGTGAAGTCACAGGAGAGATTGGAGTGCTTTTCTTTTAGGGTTCAAATCTAATTGTGCTCGTCCTTCTATGTCCTGTTTTTAACCATCAGCAGGTTTTCTGCATTCAGTTACCCCTGATTGTGCTTCTCAACCACTGAACTATTGCTTTCTTTCCTTCTACAAAGTTGGAATTCATCCAAGTATATTGACGTCCATCCACCCATTACTCCACTTTCAGCTACACAGATGGTTTCTCAGAATTGTGTTGAATTATTATTTTATTAGAGCATTTTGAACTTCCTTCCCTCTGCTGCCTTCTAGATGTGTTGACTAGAATCCCCATCATTTACATCCATTATGGCTAACACCATGGGACTTAGCTATGATGACGCTGTAGAATCTCCACTTCTAAAGGTAGAAGTTGAGGGCTCTGAAAACAGATCAGGAATCAACAGCATGAATGTGGTAAGAGCTATTGCCACCATTCTTTCTTACCCCAAATTACCAGTTGGCCCCTGCTAGAGAAAGTGTGCTGGATCATTGGCCTTATCCAGCAAGGTTCTTCTTACAGTATGTTCTCACGACAGCTTTTAATAATCAAAAATGATTTGGAAAAGGACATTGTTGCCCTTAGGGCATAAGGTACTCCTTGACTTTCAACAGTGATTTAGTGGCCGTTCAAAGTTAGAACAGCACCGGGGAAAAAGTGACATGATCATTTTTCACAGTTACAACCTTTGTAGCATTCCCCCCATGATGATGCGATCAAGATTCAGATGCTTGGCAACCGGTTCATACTTATGACCGTTGCTGTGTCCTAAGGTCATGCGATCCCCTTTTGCAACCTTTTGAGAAGCAAAGTCAGGGAGGAAGCCGGATTCACTTAACAACCGGGTTACTAATGTTATGTCCTGGGGTTTCCTGAGTGAGTCATACTTCCAGTTAGTAAATGTTAAGCAGGCCAGACTGGATGTCTACAGCCCGGACAAAGTGCGGGGAAACCGGGGGTTGTGATTGGTTAACACTGTTCCTGTCGAGGTATACAAAGGCTGTTGCACAGCATTATTCTCTCTCGTTATAGCATGCGATCTTCTATTTCTTTGTAAATAAATGTTCCTCTTTTACTACAACCGTCTCCATGTTATGACTGAACCCAAGATATTACAACTATTATTATCAACTGCAACGATTCACTTAACAACTGCGGCAAGGAAGGTCATAAAATGGGGCAAAATTCACTTAAGAAATGTCTCATTTAGCAACAGAAATTTTGGGATCAATTGGGGTTGCAAGCGAAGGATAGCAATTCTACATTTTCCATTGGCAACGTTGATTTGGCAGTTTTTACTCAACAGATGATAACCAGTATGGCCACCCCAAGGCTGAAGCAAACATGAGGGTGAGGGAAAGGCAAAATAATGGGATCTTGGTCTTCTGTTCTGATCTCTTACCTCCTTGATCCGTTTTCCTTATCTATTACCCAGGTTCACGGACTCATTTCAGCCCGTTTCCTTGATTCTCTCTATGTTCTGAATTTGCATTTAGTTGCCTCAACAGCTAAACTAACTTGCTAAAGTTTTACACTTTGTAGGCAAAATTCCTCATTGTTTCAAAGTTCAGTCAACTTGAACTCCTTTTCATGTGAAAGAAAGAACATACGGTATATCTGGTTTCAGGAAGTGCCTTAGATACTGGAAAATTAATAAATACTCAGGCTACAGCAGCCAAGGCCATTCAGGCCAGTACTGATTGATACTCAATTGCTGTTTCAAGAGGTCTTAGAGTCGCTGCTTTAAAGCATCAGCTTCAATCCCAACAGCATGGCTTTTTTTCAGCGATTGGTTAACAATTTGCATGCAAGAATCTAACTCAGTCTGCACTTTGACAGCATTGCTCCTATTAAAAAGTGCCTTTGTGACTAGTCACATCACAGTTGCTGCTCCTCTAGGTTTGTCCTGGATTCACATGCCTTTTTGGTAATCAGACCTTCTGTGATCCTCACTGCTTCAGGCCACTTCTTGCTCTGAGCTTCAGCAGGGTGGAGTGCGAAGAGAACAAAAAATAATTCTAAACTTGGAAGGACTTTGCTGAATGTGACATTTTAAAGCTACCAGTTATAGACTTCCACATTTCCAGCTTGTGCTTTAGCTTTATTACTTCAGATACTTTTAATTTGTGAAGCTATAGGATCCAAAATGTTTTAGTAATGTCTAAGTAGAAAAACTAAGCCTAACTAGCAGGCAGCTAAGCATCTGAAACTCTTTTGTAACATTAGGGAGAAGGAAAGATTTAAACCACTCTGGCAGAGCCACATATCACACCAGGCTTTAAGATAGTTGTTCAATTTTGATCTAGGATATCACCAAAATCAGTGATTGTAATTTAAAAGTCTTGGTACAATATATTAATTTTGCTATTGTGGCTTATTCAACAAACAAACTGGAAGTATTTAAACAAAGCATAGCTTAATGCAATGTGTGAATTCAATCAAAATTTTCTATGTGCATTTTTGAAGGATAACTTTTTCAAGGAAATGTATGAAATCATATCAGTCTGTATCTATTATCCAATGCCACATAGCTCAAAACTTGGTTTATAAGCGAAGTAGAACTAGAAATTACATGTTCTAAGGCAGTCTTCCAATTCAAACTGAACAGGACAAGTAGACATACATGTATCGGTCTACTTCATGTTGTCAGTACAGATGTATGCATCAATTCCATCCTGTTTTTGCATTAATCTACACTTTAAAAGCAGATCCAAAATCTTATTTACATATTTTCTTATAAAATATGGAAATAGAAACCTATAAAACCTAATAAAACATGCACTTTGGAATTTTTTTGTTTGCCAAAAGCTGCTCTGTAAAAAATCTATACTTTTTTTTGATACAAATTCCATATGTATCCATTAGTCCAAAGGGTGTGGACTAGGCCATTTACAATCCATTTCAGAATGATAAATTTCTCAGTCATTGCTATTGGAGTGGGCAGCAAGAATGAATGAATGAATGAATGAATGAATGAATGAATGAATGAATGAATGAATGAAATACCTTTTTAAGTATGTTCGCTAAAAGGAGCAGGGCTAAAAGAAGTATAGCAAATGTGCTTTAGGTGGCAGTGTATTACCTTGTACTGAGTCACATTAAACTCATGATGTGTATACAGTTCTCCAAATGTATTGGAAGCAGATTTCCCAAAGGCCCCAGTCAAGGTGGCCAATTCCAGAAGTTCTAGTTCTAACACAACTGGTAGGTGCAGTGTTGTGAAAGGCTAGGCAAGACTTGCAATTTAAACTATTTCATTCCTTTGGGATCTCTCCACAGCCCAATATTGTAATCGGGATTTTTCTTTTACAAAACGCACTGAAATTTTAAAAGTGATCTGTAAGGTTTTTCCTTGCCTGAAATGAAGATGCTTTCAATGGGAAGCAATCGGGGGATTTTGGGTGGATGACTAGGAAGCTATTAGTGGGCCTTAGATAGAGAGCAGCTCTAGCAATTAGGCAGGCGGCCTAGCACTCCTTGTTCTGGAATGTCAGCAAGCGTTTTCAGATTTCCTGTTATGAGACCAGCTTCCTATATTTCATCAGTGGTTTCCTTCAGCTCGGGCAGCATATGAGTTTCCTGCCCTGTCAAGAAGTCAGATGGGACACTGTGTTATCTCTTTGACAGGATGTGCCTTTTTTCACTTTTAACAGGAAAAGTGAAGGATGGCTTTTATTATGGATCACAGTCACATAGGGCTGACACATGGGTCACACCCAACATGAAGAGCACCTCTGAAGTGCAGCAGGGACAAAGCCTCTGCAGAGAGACAATAGACCAGCGGGAAATGGATTACAAAAACTGCTGAGGTCTGATGTAAGAAGTTTCACAGGAAAGCAAGTGTGGAAGCCTTTCAGGGCTGCTTGCAATTCTCGATGTCCACTTGGGAAGGTCCTGGGCTAGACATGTGTTTGGAGGTATAGGAACTAAACGTTGGAGAAAAATATTTTAGCTAGCTGAACCTAGTCCCTGGCTGCAATACTTTATACAGCCACTTTATTTTATACTGGATGAAGGTTCAAAGATTGGAACTGGAACGCTCAAATTGAAAATTAATCCAGTCGCACTGGACTCAAATGGCATGAATGGTATCCGCATACGAGAAATTGGGGTCTCTTGAGTAGACTTGGCAGCAGTGTTGCCAATATACTGTACTGGGAGCTCCAGCAAAAGAGATTTGCTTAAAAATATCTCAAATTGCAGGGGTGCTACCAGCAATGGCCAAGATGGCTTTTCTAGAATCCCTCCTTCAGAGGCTTCCTTCCTTTCCCCCTGCATTGTTTCTCCCTCGTTTCTTTACTCATCCTTGATATTCCTTCTCACTTCATACCTTTTCCCCAGGGCAGTGATGGGGGACCTATGGCACACGTGCCACAGTGGGCACACAGAGCCCTCTCTGTTGGCACATGAGCCAAGTTGCCCCAGCATCTCCCCAGAGCTGAGCATGCTCAGAAAGAGATAGCAGCGCCGGCTGATGATGTTCCAGGGCCATACACATGTTCAGAAAGAGAGTAATGGCGCCGGACAATGACATCACGAGACACGACTCTTTAGCTGCGATTTGTCCAGGCACTCAGTGCCTAAAAAGTTAGCCATCACTGCCCCAGAGCATCCACTCCCTTCTTACTCTCTCAGCTCATCCCTCTTCTTACCATGCCAGGGCCCCTCCTGAGTGACTTCTTCTCTTGGATTGAGCCAAATTAGCTTCTTCGAGTTTT
>JANHFO010004681.1:244250-256555 GCA_032468095.1 Pareas carinatus | reverse complement strand
ATCTCCCAAGTATTGAATCTCCTACCACCCGCAAAGGCTTATCTGCTTGGAATAGTCCTTTGGAACAGGCATCTTCAGTAAGAATTTATTTTGACTATGTAATTAATTGATGGTAATGTCTGCAAATATATAATTTAAGGTAAACACTTGACATAAACTTCCCATAGATTTGCATATATTTGTAACTGACTTTTGAAATGAGACCTAACCTGTCTTTGAACTATCCTGCCAGAAATGCTTTTTGATTGTTTCCTTTCCATATCTTAATTAAGCCATACATTTAATGTCAATTTATATAGATTATAAGAAACAACTTTATCAGTACTGATTCATAGCCTTTTACTCTTCCTCTAGTGTGAATTTTGATGGTTTAAACTTAGAAATATATAATCAAATAGGTTTGAAGTCCTCTAGAAATGGTGGCTCTAAAGAAGGGCTTCCCAATCTTGACAACTTTAAGGCAGGTGGACTTATGCAGGCTGGGGAATTCTGGAAGTCCACCCACCTTAAAGTTGTCAAGATTGGGAAACCCTGCTCTAAAGCGTACTTTTTCACTGAAGTTCCATACTTGGCATTAATTATGTGAAAGCACTTTAATTACTCAACCTTTGCCCTCAAATTCTTCATAAAGTTGTATGTTTGTATGAGTCACTCCTGGCAATCAACTCCCATCCATATTTGTACTGTTTGTATTGTCTCTATAGGAAACAATGGCAAGAACATCATTAAAAATACAATTAAATTATCCAAGAATGATTTTGGCCATCAAAGTCCAGCAAAATAAATACAAATAGTATGAAATGTTCTGTAATATTTGCAGTATCCAATAATGTAGCAGTGCTAAACAGCTTTTCCATTTACTATCATGACATTCAAAGTATTTGATTTAAGAGTTGGATAAAAGTAAAAAGGCCCACATTGAAATGCAATGGAAATCACAGGAGTACCATTAAACATGTTAATGACCATTTTTAGTACAAATTTTTGTGGAGAAACACCCCTTGTCCAAGACAAAATGCATTTCAGTAATAAATTTATCATGTAAAATTTTGATATTTTAAAAGGGACACAACTGGCAAATCAAATACTACCTAGAGATGTGAGTGTGATCTCTCAAGAACATGTGACCTTTCCCACAATATGCTATACCATCATTCTCAGAGCATCTATATTTTTAGTCATTATCTTAATCTGCCTTCTGCTTGTTTAAGCCTATCCACAATATGTACACAATACACATACTGCCTTCTAATTTATGGCTGTTCTCTCAAGTAGCACCATATGCAGCAACTACAAAAACAAAAGAAGGTAAAATAAAGCCTTCTGCACCAGAGATGACAAAGAAACGTATCTTCCCCAAACTATGAGGGAAGCCAAAGTACAGCAAACGAGAACCTCTACATAAGCTTGCCATTTGCTTTCCGCTGCTCAGATGTATTGCAACTGACATTCCCAGACAAGGATTCCAGTTACAGCATATGTCATGTTGAGAAAAACAATCATTTTTTAAAAAGTATATAAGAACTAGTAACATTGAGTGGAAGTCCTGAGTCAAAGCAGCCAATTGGCATGCTAGTTGGAACTTTCTTTAAAGCTTTCTTTTACCCTTGCACAGTTTATAATACCTTCATTGAGTCATGTTTGATTGCTGCAATATATTCTATTTGAGCTGTCCTTAAATCCTAATTGGAAACTGCAGTTGACCCAAAGGTTGCAGTCCAGTTACTGAAGGATGAAAACTTGCTTTATACTATGGGCAACACTTACACTGTTGGAAACCAAAAACTTTTTGTATAAAATTGAAAATACTGGTTATGATTTATAAAACCCTTTATGGCATGAGTTCTTTCTAACTGGAATCTGCCTGGCCTGTGCATGTAGCCTGAGCAGGTATGCTGAAATTCTCACAAATGCCGGAGAAGCAGGTAGAGTTTGAAAGCAGATCTTCTAAGTGGCTACTCCTATATTATATAATACCTTCTCTCTCCCAGATTAAGATGTCCCTATCCCATTACTATTTGTGATATTATAATGTTCCAAATAACATATAGTTTCCTGTGCTTGGGATGCTCTTGTTCTTACCTCCAGTGTTAGATTATTTTAGAAATTTTAATGGTAATTTCTACATAATGTCTCAATAATTCTGGCATTTCATATTGTTTCATTTATTTGTAGAATCTTGGAGTGTCATAACATTTTGTAAATAAATAATAAGTAAGTTAAAATCCTCTATCCTTTTCTAGTTAAAAATCACCAACCAGGCCTATGCATCTCATTTACACAACTCATTCAAAAGTTTGAATTTATTAATATTTGTATTCAAATGACTATTTGGCTTTTTACATTGGCCTTTTTTTAACATAAGAGTTTCCTAACAAAAAAAATTTCAATGTCTTGAATGTAAATGTAAACATCTTATCTATAAAATGCTTGCTGGTTAAGTCTTAGTGAAACATTTGCATGAGACAAGTCTGTAGAAGTCCAATAAATACGCCATCGTCAACCATTCAGTCATAACTGACCCTCGGCCACTCCATTATGTTTCAGCATTCTCCATTTCTCTGTTTTGCACTGTCTCCTTCAAATCCACCATGGTGGCCCCTTATCCATTTTCTGCTGATCCCACCCAGCATGATTCAGTTTTTGAGTGAGTCAACTTGCATGACATGGCAAAATATTAGCCTTTATGATAGCCAATTAATACTCAGAAGAGCTAATACTCAGAACAGTTCAGCTAGCTGATATTACATGGATGTGAAATCTATCACTTTCATGAATCTAAAGAGGAAATCCATGAAGTTATCTTTTGGTTGGAAGGAGTCAGAGAATGATGCATCTCCCCACAGATGCGAAAATAAAACTGGAAAATACAACTAGTCTTCTAGGCAAAGCAATCAGTTAGATATGGGTTATTTAAAAAGTTAAATAATTGTTTAACTTATTTAAAAAGTTAAAGAAGAAGGATTACCAGCCTTGTGTGTCAAATGATTTAGGGCAGTGGTCGTCAACCTGTGGGCTGGGGCCCAGCAGTGGGATGCAAGAAAATGTTGGTGGTCCGCAGGAAAATCTGGAGATTATTTGATTATTCGAGGAGCTGTAGTGGCGCAGTGGTTAGAATGCAGTACTGCATTCTACTTCTGTTCACAGTCGGCTGCCAGTAAGTTCAGCAGTTCGAGTCCCACTGGCTCAAGGTTGTATCAGCCTTCCATCCTTCTGAGGTCAGTCAAATGAGGACCCAGATTGTTGGGGACAATATGCTGATTTCTGTAAAACGCTTAAAGAGGGCTATAAAGCACTGTGAAGCGGTATATAAGTCTAACTGCTATTGCTATTGCTATTTGATTTTTTTTGTATAGTTGTATGGTTCCTGTGTGGTCTGTCTGTCTGTCTCTCATTCTCTATGTGTGTGTGTGACTTCTGTATCTCTCTCTTTCTGTCTCTCTTTCTCTTTGTGTGTGTCTCTGTCTGTTTCTCTGTTTCTCTCTCTCTTTCTCTCAAGCAGGAAAAATATCACACTAAAATGTGCAATTCTTAAAGAAACTTCATTTTGTAATAATTAAACTAACTTTAATAATTTTCCTACAATTAAACAACCTTTAAAGATTTTGTTATGATTAAATAAGCATTTATGATTTAGTTATAATTACATAACCTTTTTTAATTTTGTTATATTAAATAGGTACCTTTTATATTAATAAAATGGAAGCTCTATGATCATTATTTTACAAATATATATATCTTTTTTTAAAATTCAGATTAGTGGTCCGCGGGATTTAAAATTATTAGTTTAGTGGTCCCTGAGATTCAAAAGGCTGACGACCACTGCTCTAGATGCAACCATGGTTTTATCTATGATAATCACTGTCCCACATACATAAATATATTTAATCTTACCGTTGCCTCTGACCAGTTGGTTTGTACTCTGAATATGGACGACATATGCTTGGTTCTTCGTGATTGTCAAATCTCTTCTACATAAGTTTTGAAACTTTGCAAAGTGGAGGGGTCTATCTTAGCATCTGAAAGATAGAGGAACCCAGGAACTTGGTATGATTTCACCCTCTCATCATAATCCTGAGGATCTCTATCTCTAGGAGACAAACAAAATGATGCTTGGAATACTAGTGAAGGACAATAAAATATGACTTTCACTGAGCATGGATACATGTCCACGTGTGAGCCTACACTGGCATAAGGGCGGGGAAATATCAGTTGCTCTCCTGTGTCCTTGTTTAAGATTAGCGGATCCCTACTATGGAAGAATCAACTTGTTGATATGATGTGTTTGCACAGTATTTTACTGATAGTCTCAAAGCTTCCAAAGTCTTGATTCTTCTTGGGCAGAATCAGGTGACTGAAGTGACAATCTTGAGATATTTCCTGGAATTCCTTTTAGTCTCTGGCATGATGAAGTGGGATAGGTGCTCTTTGACATGAATTCTTTGACCTGTGTCAAACTTATGCTGTCATGGCTCCTTTTGGAATGAGGGAACTAAGAAGGTGGGACCCAAGAGGTTGTCAGTATGTCTTTGGGAGAAGGAGTGAGGCCAGCTACCTTGAAAGAGATGATGGTATTCCCACTTTTAAAAATCCTTCCCTGGGCAACTATTAATTTGTCTCCAACCTTCCCTTTTTGGATGTTACAATTGAGGCTTTGAATCCCCCTATCTTAACATAATTTGGTTACTGTAATGTGCTCTACATGAGGCTGCCTTTAAAGACCAGCAGAAATTACACTTAGTTCCAAATTTAGCTGCTCACTTCTTGGTGAATGAGACTCTCCTGAGCCAGGTGACTCCTGGGCTGTCCATCCTAGGTTGGGCTGCCAGTAGAGTGGCTGAACATTTGGCAATTCCCAAGTTTCTTCAGAATTAGAATTAGAGTTTATTGGCCAAGTGTGTCTGGACACGCAAGGAATTTGTACATGCTCTATACTTACATACAGGCTATAATTGATCAACTGATTACAATCATAAGCCTATAATGGATGCACAATAATTACAATCATAAGATACACTCGTAATCATGATTATGGTTATTCATAATTCAGGGCTAACAATCAAATCAACTCACCCAGTAATGCAAAAAAGTATGAATAAGTGCCCCATTTGGGAGACATGGGGGTGGGATAGTAAACAAATGCCCCCTGTTTTAAAGAAGCCGATCAATGCTCATCTTTTCTGGATGCCAAAGTAAACTGAAGACTTTTAGTCTGCTGAAGGATGCTGAGTTGATGCTGTTGAGGGCTATAAAGTATCGCTCTTCTTACCAGTTTCGTATTTATATTTGTAATGTTCTGTTGACGTTAATGATCGAGGGCCCCCGACAGTTGTGTCAGAATAAAATAAAACAAGTTGCTTGCCACAGCTAATGTAGAAAGCTTCTCGCCAGATTATTATTTATTAGATCTTTTAGATTAAAGAAATAAAGGTGGGGAAAGATTTATCAGTAGAGGTGGCAAACGTTCACAGTACCTCTTCTATTTTCCTCACAACCATAACCTTGTGTCAGGGTTGGGCTGAAAGAGAGTGACTGAATAGCGGAGGCGAGAAAGGTCCTAAAATGGGGTAAAACTCACTTAACGACTGCCTTGGTTAGCAGTGGAAATTTTGGGCTCAATTGTGGTCATAAGCCGAGGACTACCTGTAACTCTTTTTGGCCATTTCATTCCAGACAGACCTGATCTCCACCATAGGCCAGAGTGCTGCTTTGGGGGCAGCCGGTGCTATCTTCTGGGGAGATGCTGAAAACACTAGAAGCAAGGTAGGCATTATCGCCCCTCCCTCCCCCTCGCTCCTACTCCACATGATCTCACGCTGAGCCTGACACACAGTAGTTTTCCCATGGATCTCTCGAGCGAGCCTTTTGATCTCTCTCCTCTTAGGAGCATGTCAAGTCCTGTTCGCTTCATCAAACCGCTACCCTAACTGTACTCAGTCTAATTGGTGTTATGCAGAGCATTTTGGACAGGTTGTAACTGAGCTTACTAAGAGATGGGCTGTGCGAATTTCTGGAAGAATGTAAATATAAGGAATTATAATAGGTATTTTGAGTCACAGTAAAAAAATATTTTAATTTTTTAAAATCTGAAATTTTACTATGAGCATAGAGTTCATTTACATTTTTCAAGCAGTTAGTAAAGAATAGAGATAGAAGGAAAGATAATTTTTTGTTTTTTTTCTTTTCTCTCAGCACCCAGCCAAGGTGGATTCTACATGTTGCATGTTAGATTTAATTGACTATTTTCTTTTTTTTAAAACACTATTTTTTCTTGTTATCTATGTTTTTGCTTTGTTTCATTTTGTTTGTTTTATTGTTTGTATTTTATTCTTTATGAGAAAACAATAAACATATATGAAACAAGAATAGAGATACAAAAAGAGAGATACTGAAACAAGGTTTAAAAAGTAAAACAAAAAGACATCATAGGGATGATCTTTCAATTGCCGTTTTTTCTCTCTTTCCCTTTCACATCCCTAACCACTAATCTCTACTTAAGTGTTGATACTTTGGAATATTGGAGATTGTTGCTTATATTTATTTGAATAATGCCATCTGATATTTTGATTGATCTCTCCTTGGAAACCATATTCCAAATGCCTAAGCCTACTTTGCTGTATGATGTACCATATGAAAAGGGAACTATTTCTGCATGAGTTGAATTCAACTTCTGTTCAGAATTTCTATAGTTTTGTCATCCTTGTGTATTCTCCAAAATTGGTCTCAATTCGTATACTGTTGGTAGACCGGTTTTACTTTGCCAGTGATGTGGACTTCCTTTGCTCCTTCTCATTTTCATTATATCCACAAACATTTGGATGGCATTGGTGAAACAAATCCTTTTATCGTTTGGACCCATTTCCTGCCTTCTCAAATCCTACTCATTCGGATTTTCTTCTTCTGCAGGAAACTTGCCAACTGATTAAAACATACATAGAAGAGCCCCTCGGCCGTTACATCATCAATGTGACAACCGCAGCTGATCTCTGTAGCCAGACTCTTTGCCAGGGCCATGGCCGGTGCCGGCGCCAACAGAGCGATGCCAGTGTCTTCCTGCATCTCAATCCAAGCAGCTTCCAGATCTACCGGAATGAATCCAAGCATCCAAAGCCACTTCTGAGAGCCAAAGGGAAGCTCTCTCAGGCAGACATTTCCTTCCTACAAACCCACTTCCAATGCCATTGTTACCAGGGGTGGCATGGAAAAGGGTGCGAGAAGCAGCTGAATCCACCCGGGGGTGGCCCCTCTGCTTCCTACACCCTTGGACTCCAGTTGCTGATCACTGTCTTCCTTCTGGTCTGTTTGCACTAGGCCACCTCTCCAGTGGAATCTGTGGGGTGCAAGGGAGTCCATGGTGCTTGGAACAATGGGAGAGGCGGTGCAATAGGCAAGGAAGGTAGGCAGCCAAGGAGAAGTAGGGGCCTCTCCCCTTATATCTTTATTTAGCAGTAATGTAGCAGACCTCCTCTTTAAGAGACGGCTCTACCTCTCCCCTCGGCACTCCCAGCCCTTCCTGAGGTAAAAGAGAAAGGAACCTTCTAACCACTGAGAGCGCCTCTGTTCAGAGACCTGGACAACTGGAAGAAAGTTTGCTTTGGGGACTGGCAAAGGAAGGACGCTTCACCGGGCATGTCCTCCTCTGTGACCCTTGCCTTGGGTCTGTCTGATAGTTTCTTTACTGTGGGAACCCATCACAATGTCGTAGATCAGCTACCCAAAAGTGAGGCTCAGACAAGGGGCCTGGAGCCCAGGACACAGGGTCTGAATGCCTACACCCAGTCCTTCGTCCTTGCTCTGGATAAGGACTGGGAAGGGAGTGTGTGGCTCTCCTGTTTTAGGGAAGGGTGCCGCAAGCAACAGGGCCTTGAAGCACAGGTGTGGGGGGGTTTGCGGAGCTGCTGTAACGAGGAAAATTGCTGCTGTTACCCATCTCTTTAGATAGGTGGTAGAGAAAGAGATGAGTCTAGGGGTATTACCTTGGGGAGTAACTCAGAAATCACTCTTTGCTGACTGTGGTGTGGGCAGTGCAGTTTTTAATGGCCCAGGTAAGGCCATTGACAGGGCAAGCCATGCCTGGTTTGTCTCTGGCCACTGTCAAGTTGGAAACCTGCAACTCTTACAAGAAAACCAAAAAGTGTTACCTCACAATTAAAAAGACACAGAGAAAATCGTGTGTGTTTTGTGTTGTGTGAAGAAACCTTGTTGCTTGCCCTGGCGCTCTTTCTTCCCTTTGCTCTTTGCCAAGAAGGAAGCTCCAGCTGGAAGCAACCTCTAGTACGCCATAAGGGATTTGGCCTGTTCTCTGCATGGCTTCCCCAAGGCAAGATCAGGGGCTGATTTCAAGCTAGGGAGAATACCATACAGCATGTGCTTGATAGAGAGGGCCCTGGTCTCTGCTGTGACCAAAGATCAATTGCAACAGCTGTCTCTTTCGTAAAGAGAGTGAGAAGGGGGCCTTCAGCTGCCCTCTTCTGGAGCCAGCATGTAGTCAGCAATTCCTTTGCCCAGTTCTTCCTGCTCCTTGTCATGAAATCAGTGCACCCTCTTTAGCAAGGCTAGGCTGCTCTCATGGGTCTGTGGGTCTCATGCAGGAAAAACAGGAGAGGGAACTCCCTAGATTTCCTTTTTTCCCCCTTTCAACATCAAGCCCAACTTATTTCTTCCTGGTGAAGAATAACTGCATTTTGTCCTTGTCTTTTAAATTGGCTCCAAAGTTTAGCAGAGCCGGTCCTACCATTTGACAAAATGCAGAAGCTCTCTCAACCAGCCCATAAGGAGAAGCAAACCAAGATTTTTTCAGACTAAAAACTACGTGAAGACTCTGCATAACCTTCTTTCTGCTTGAAGGTAGCCTGCTATTCTTCAGTGCAGCCCTGAAGTAAGTTCTAAATTAACCCAAAAGTAAAATGCAGTTCTCCTTCCATTCCTTGTTACTCTTTAAATAATTTTTATTATGCAAATTAAAAATGCAAATTCTTATACCATTAAGTGATCAACTCCCAAATAATAAGCAAAGTAACAAAAGCAGTCATTTTTTTAACATTTTGTAGAATGCGTTTTAATCTAAGCTGAGTCAAGATCACTTTGTGTAACCTATATATATATTTGCGAAATACCACTCATTCACTCACTTACTCACTGACTGATTCATCACGAAATCTCCAAAAGTATACAAGCTACAAAGATGAAAGTGGGTACATACCTTCCTTTTGCTATGTAGGTGCTCACTAAAAAAGGATTTTTCAAACTTACTTTTTATGCGAGTTATTACACATTTAAGAATAAGGAAGCGATTGCACATGCACACACCTTTAGGGAGAAGCGCACGCACGGCACACAGCTTCTCTCTCCAGGGAGTGGCGTTGCGAATGGCAAGCTTCTCTCTCCAGGGAATGATTTTACTTTTGCGAACTGAGCGAGTGAGTGGTGAACTGAGTAAGCAAGTGCCCTGTATGGCTCCTTTACAAGCCTCCTTTCACCCGGCATGGGTGGGAGAGGGGATTGGGGGGGAGATCAGGCAGCCGAGCCCTCCTCTGCAAGCCTCCTTTTGTCCAGCATGGCTCCTTTGAAGACCTCCTTTCAATCACTCTAGCGGAGCACTGGTAATGACAGCTAGTATAGGATAAAACAGCCTCTCTTCAGCTCTTTATTTGGAAGAGGTACCTCTCCCTTGAGAAAGGGCGGCCAAAAAAAAAATCTGACAATGGACATTTAAAAATTCTCATATGGCTAATAATATCTAGGACTTAAGGGAGTTGAGAGTTTCTTTTCCTGATATGAGTCATGCTGATCTAGATTAGGCTTTTAAAATACTTACTTACCAAAAATTAAAGTAAGGTGGCAACTGGATATTTGACATATTGTGTGGTTCGGTCATGCGATACATGCCAGCCCATTTGGCTTCTACTCATGGAACAAAGATGAAGATGCTTTAAAACTGGGGTTGACTCTTCTTGATGGTAACTTTGTGTGGCAACAACACAGAATTACTTTGCCGTTGTCTTCTTCCAGGGTATCTTTCCAATTTTCCAGCTTACTTTACATCCTTGGGATTTCCTGGTGGTTTTCTATTCATATACTAAACAAGGTCCAGTCCTGCTTCCTGTGTCTGAGATTGACCACAGAAAGGTGCTGCTACCTCAGCTGGACCACAGATGGCATGAGATGGGGTGGGGTGGGGATGAGGACATTTCCTTCAGGGAGAAAGACATCTTAACCTAATAATGGTTCTAAGAGCACACCTTTTGAACTTCGTAAGTTTTTGACTGATTCTGCATTATTCACCTCTTGGAATGATAACTAGGGCTATATTAAATGCTTCAAGCTTAAAACATTTAAAGCTACAAGTGGCCATTTTATTCCACCCTGTTTCTATTTTTGACTATAGATAATTGAATTCAAAATAAAAATACTTGCATAACGCTTGTTCCTGTTGTTTGCAAAGAGACTTTTACAGATTAAAATAATCCCCTTGGCCAACCTTTCTGCAGGTTGGATGTCAAATATGACTATTTCCACACCTATCTGGTAATGTTAAGATAAACAACTAGGGAATGAGGATATATTTCACATTCTTTATGGTGAACACTTCAAATATTTTGAATTCTTTTTGTCTGAGGGAACAAACCCATTGAAAAATGTTCCAATGAAACATTCTGAGTTGGGTTTGGAAAAAAATTTCTGCATACTTTACTGGCAAAGTATATCTCAGTATTATAAAAAAGGCTTCTTGGTTCATACTTGAGGAAATTCTGATACTTCACGGATTTCAGTCTTAATGGGGATTTTACCAAGAGTGGAAGATGTAGAAGAGTGGAAGTAGATGTGCTAGAAATCTAAAATGATAAACTTGATCAACAAAAAGGCAGAGATAGAAAAAGTTACCCCTCACCCCATTCCACTGATTTTGCAAGACAAAATAACTAAGTGTTGAACACCTTTGTCAAATTCTTGGCACCAGTAACCTGTTTTGTGTTCTTTATCAGAACCATTTTTAGCCTTCCAACTGGAGATAATCAAATTGGGAACTTGAAGCCTTGTACACATGTAGCCATTTATCTCATCAGGTTAGATTGCATGTAATTCTGTACAAAGAGCAAATACAATTGTTTTGCAGGATGGGGATGTGCCATTCTGCCGCTTTTACATTGAAATGGGATGTCGGTTAAACCAATCCTTGCTACTTCCCCAGAATGGATCTGTCTCCTATATAACCTTGGAAGTAGATCTTCTAGGTATGATCCTGGTGTGACTGTGATCAATGTGGTTAAGCGACCAAGTTCTTGCTTTGAAATGTTGCTCAGGGACTTGCTACTGTGAGACTGACCCATTGCACATTTCTGAATTGTCCTCTTAAGATCCCTCTCTCAACCTCCTTGATAGAGAACTTGGCTAGAATTCAGTGATGTGGCCCGTTTATATCATTTCATTCTAATTCTAAAAGGTAGGTCCCCCCCCCAATACTTATGCTCTCTTCTGCATGGTCTGCTGTACAGAACATTTTCCACTCTTGGTTTAAAGAAATGCCAATGCCGCTGGAGAGAATATATAGTTGCCACTGCTCAGTGTAGTTGGCTGGATAATTAAGAAAACAGGGGGAAGAACATAAGGAGACTAAGCCAAAAGAACAAGAGGATTGTTTTGTGTAGCTGTTCTGTTGGAATTCCTCCACCAGTAAAGTTCAAAGATGACTGTGGTGGTTGATCCTGAATCAAGGGGTCTACACTAGTGGGAGGTACAAAAAATGTTTTTTTGTTTTTTGCTTCTCTACTTTTGTCCTTTGAGATGCAAATCCTATGGGCATATGGAGTCTGCTTAAGCATGCCATGGTTTTACTATTTTTTCTTACAATTCCAGCATTTATTAAAAGCTCAACTAAAATTAGAGTACATGGACAGCAAGAAGCTGTTAGATTAGGAAGGGTAAAAAAGACCTCTAAAAGTAGCTGCATGGAAGGACTCTGTTCAATTAAACCAACAGATGAAATTCAGCTACTGTAATGACTTGCTCCCACACGTTTCTCCCTACTATCTAGTTCTGGTAGCATATCCATTCTTCTTAATGCACCATATGGATACTCATTGGCTATTGACTTCTTTAATCAACTTTGCTATCCTCTCCTCCCTTTTGAATATATATATATATATATATATTACAGTTGGAAATTGTTGAGCTTGGGAAGGGAAACAGCCTACTGTATTTCTCCGTCTAGTCGAAGGGCACCCCCTGGTGCCACAAAAGAGCTAACAAATCCATTATCTCCCTAGAGCAGTGGTTGCCAACTTTTTGGACCTCAGGAACAACTA
>JANHFO010004681.1:176023-192939 GCA_032468095.1 Pareas carinatus | reverse complement strand
GAAGTTAAACTGCTCTGGGATTTTAGAATCCAAACAGACAGGCACCTACCACATAACATCCCGGACCTAACAATTGTTGATAAGAAAAGTCTGGATAATGGATGTGGCAGTTCCTGGAGACAGCAGAATAAAAGAGAAAGAACTGGAGATCACAAAATACAAAGACCTACTAATAGAAATAGAACAACGCTGGCAAAAGCGAGCAAGGGTAGTCTCAATAGTAATAGGTGCCTTGGGTGCAATCCTACAACAACTGGAGCACCACTTGAACACCATCGGCATTGACAAATTTGCCATCAGTCAATTGCAAAAGGCAGCTTTGCTGGGAACAGCTTCCATCCTGTGACAGTATCTGTAACACCATCAAACATCCATACCTGCCTAACCCAGGTCCTTGGTAAGGACTCAATAGGTAGGCAAAAATGCCAAACCCAGTCTGAACATCTGGCAGACTGTGCGATGAACCATAATCATAATAATAATGCAATACCAGGTGATGAAATAGAAGAGAAACAGCTAGAAAAAATAATGAAATATTGTGATTTGCAAATTTAAGTTGAGTGATTGTGGAGGAAGAAATCAATGGTTGTATCAATAGAAATAGGAACCCTTGGAGCAATACCCAAAGAGCTGCTTAGATAACATGGAAATTTTGAACTTATTAAACCTGAATATTCTGACTTTGCAAAAATAACACCTTACTTGGAACTGCCTATATACTCAGATGTTACCTTAACAACTCTTAGGTCCTTGGTTAGGACTCGAATGGTTTTTACCAGTCCCAGAGTGTGAATTGAAGATTAACCATAATAATAATTGCTTTAAGGTGTGCAGCGCAGAGTTCCAGAGACTTGGGAAATGCTGTTGAGATGTTCACTATTGCGTACGTCTTGATGAATTTTTGTTCAGAAGGTATCAGGGAAGAAAGTTGTCTCTCACACCTGCAATTCAGTTTTTCTTCCTCTTCTTTTCTCCTTCTCTTTTCTATCAGGCTTCCAATATTTGCTGCAGCCTTATATAGTTCATGGTCTCTCCACCCGGTGTTGTCTCTTTTCTGGCTCTATTAATAGCTCCTCCTTGGGCATTCATATGCCTATTTTAAGTCCAAGCAGCTGACCTGACAGGCAGAAGTCTATGTTTACTTCCCTATCTGTTCTCAGAGGACCTGATAGGCCTCACAGACTGGCTTCTGAAAACTTGCCTCGACTCTGAGCCACCCTCCAGGACAGCCGCAGAAAACCAAGTTGATCTATAGGATGTCCAGTGAAATTGGAGAAGGTATGGTCTGTGTGTGGTCTCTTTTGTAGAACGCTTATATTTATATCATGCTAAAGGCCTTTCTATCTTCAGGTTCCTTGGTTGTGAAGCTATATAGCTTGAAAAGAAAGGCTCATTTGCCTGTTGTTTAAGGAAGGGTTAAAAAAAATGTTCAGGGGAGTAGTTTTTACTATTTTTCCTCAAAGTATAATGTTCAAACATCCCATGTTAATTGTTAGTGGCACAGAAATCTATTGCATGCAGATAAATTTGTGATGGAAAGAGACCTTCAGCTAATGTATAGCATTTTGTTCAGATAAATGTGTAGCTATTACTTTGCAATTAAATAGTTATTATATTGCATGGGCAGTTATTTCTTAAACATTTGTTTAAAGTTCCTGCAGCTCAGTTATAGATAATGCATGATTATAAATTTCTATGGAATACCAGAGGGTGACTGAGAATCCTGATTCCCTTTTTTTGTTATGTTTTTATGTTGTTGTGTTCTGTTCCGTTCTAGATCCTGCATTATTGCAAATTCCTGTAGAATAGTGGCAAGCAACTGAAAATCCTGATTCCTTTCTTTGTGGCTCCCCAGAGATCATTTCAGTTGTCATTGCCAAAAGTCAGTACAAACATTTTCTCCTTCTGAAATAGAAGGTACATAGATAGTGTATGTCCTAAAAAAAAGCCTTATAATGGTTTAAAAAAACACGTCCTCAAAAAATCAGGCCAATCATGAGAAAGTATCAGGCTGTGCCCTAAACAGATGTCACCATTGAAATAGATAATTAAAGCACATAAAAATTCACAGCTCACATTTTGATTCTGCCCACATTTTGTGCTACTATTTAATTCAATTTGTGCCTCAGGTGAATTCTCATAATTTTTATCTATATGTATAAATGTGAAATCCACTCACTCACTGACTCATCACGAAATCTCTAAAACTATACAAACTACAAACCTGAAATTTGGTAGATCTGTTCATCTTGGCATCTAGGCGCTAAGAAATGATTTTTTAAAATATTAATTTTTACACAAGTTATTTCAATTTTTTAATTCCGGACATTGCGATTGGACATAGTATTGTTTGTTTCCTTTCTCCTGATTGGAGGGCTCTTCGTTGTTTGGTTTTGAAATTTTCATTAAACCAGTACCAATGATGGGGCGAGGAACAGCAGGGCAGGGGAGTGCAAAAAACTGCTTCTCTGCGGTGGTTCTTTGCTTCTCCGCGGTGGTTCTCCAGGGAGGCCAGCCGCCATGGCATGGGTGGGGGAGGCCAGCTAAGGCCTCAAAACTGCTTCTCATTGATGTTGCGAAGCCAGAATTCTAGGCGGGGAACTGTAGTGATGTGGAGGAGGGGCACAACCACCGCCAATCAGCTGGGCGGCGGGGCGAGCTAACCCAGGGAAGGGGCACAACCACCACCAGACAGTTGAGGCGGTGTGCATAACCGCTCGTTGGCAAGGGGGGTGCCGATCAGCTGGGCGACCACAGTCGCTCAGCTGGCTGGCGGGGCACATGGACCCACAGAAGGGGTGTGGCCACCACCAGACAGCTGAGGCGATGTGCGCATGCACCTGGGGGTGAAAAAGGAGAAGCGAAGATCAGCTGCCTAAATGCCAGAAGGAATCCAACAATCCAGTTCAAATTACCTGTCCATTTTTATCATAAACAACTGTTAAAAATGTGAAGAACTTAACAGTATTTTTTCTTGTTGCCAAATAACATATATCAGCATTTCACTGCTGCAAATCAGGTAAAATTATCCCTCCAATCTTGTAGAAAAATGAAGTGAATTTCATAGTTGGATGGTGTGCTACAGAAAGAAGCATTTTCTCAAAAAAATTCAAATTTTATGACCTGTTCCACATGATACAGCCTAATTCATATCTATTAGTGTGTACCAAAATGATATAATTTTGTCTAAACTCACACAGCATTTACTCAATTGTTCATTTTTCTTCACAAATGTGTAACAGAGAAAAACTGTTGCTTTTCTCTTATAATTGTGTATTTTTAAGACACATTGTTATTATATTAAGAGCATTTCCTTGGAATCTTTTAAATCGTTCTTTAGGATTATCTGATTATTTGGCACTTATTGTATGCTGTTTGTCCCTTTGGCTGCATGTACTTGGCAAACATTCCTTATAAAAGTTGTTCTAAGATAAGACAGTCCTGTAATTCCTTCACCATTTAAGAATCTTTAAATAGTAAAACTCATTTTCTGTTCCCGTTTCTAAATTCCAGCTTAAACCTACACCTTGCCCAGTTAAATTTGTGTAGAGCTGTGATAATATTCAAGGGGTGCCTTCACAAAATATGTTTTTGGTAGCCAGAGAGGAGAAAGTATCACTTTTCCATCCATCCTTTAGGCCCAAAGGGTAAGAAAGGATCCCTGCCTTCTAAATTGTTTCTTAAGGTGCAATTATGCCGTCAGTGTGTCCATTGTGCCCTTCAAAAACATGACCCCAAATTGTGAACCAAGATCTAGCTGTCCAGCTGTCCCGCCCAGGGATCAGTTGCCAGCTTGGCAGCAATTTGCTCCATTAACAACTGTCTCCCTGGCAGAGGTCCAACAGGCAGAGCTTTCATTCAGACACCTCCCGAAATCTATTGTTGTGACAACAAACACAACCTGAGGTGTCGGGAGTGAAAGAATAGCGCCAAGGACAGAAAAACAGAAGCTCAGCAAACACATTCAGTTGCATCTCGGTCAAGTTTTGCAGCCTGACAGCCTTTCTCATCAAGGGGAAAAGCTGTCCTCACTGGATCTCTCTGCCAACCACAACATGGCAATGAAAAGCCTGGAGGATTTAAGTCACTGTCTGGCTGCCTGCCTTCAGAGCTAAAACCACTGCACTATTCACCCTGCCTCATTGCATAGAGCAGTGATGGCTAACCTTTTATACACCGAGTGCCCGGATGAGTCGCAGCTCATGATGTCATCGCCTGGCTCCGCTACTCTCTTTCTGAGCATTTGGATGGCCCTGTAATGTCATCAGCTGGTGCCACTACTCTTTCTGAACATGCACATGGCCCCATGATGTCATCGCCTGGCACTCCTACTCCTTTCTGAGCATGCTCAGCTCTGGGGCGTTGCCGGGGTGACTTGGCTCATGTGCCAGCAGAGAGGGCCGCTGTGGCACGTGTGCCATAGGTTCGCCATCACTGGCCTAGAGAATTTGGTCCAATAAAATTGCATTCATCCTTTGCCTATATCAAAAGGCTCCACAGGGTGACATGAGGGGCAAATAATATTTTGATGACTCTGATAACAGGAACCAGATTGTGATTCTTTTCCTGGTGTGAAAGGAAACCCTACAGTACATGGGTACAATACAGTAAAGGATTCTGATTTTGATTATTAATGCTAGGATCAAAAGAAGGGGGCACGATTGGAGTGCCTGTAAGAATGCAGAATTTGGGGCCAGTTTAGACAGTTTCAGTTCAAACCAAATTGTATTTACTTTATGGTGTTGCATGTTAAGAAAATCTTTTATACGCTGACAGTTTGGCTCAGTAAAACTCTATTCCAAGAAAGTCTATTTTTTTTAATCTAAAGGTGAAATAAATTTAGAGTATTAGCAATAATTGAATAAGCAGATGAATTGGGTGGTTTTCCACCTCTGAATTGGTTAGAAGCTGCAAGAAGCAAGTAAGAAAATAAAAAAGGATAAGTTCCTGTTTAAAAAGGGCAATCACCTTTTTCCGGCCCAGGGTAGAAAAATAACCATCAGACACAAGGAGACTGAATTTGGAACTAGTTCTGGAAGTCTGGCTGCCACTCACCTGCCAAACGCCTTTCCCTTTTTCTGTGCAGATACCCTGGTGAAGGGGTCGGCTTCCTCTGACAGGGAACTGACTGAACCTAATGAGATGGAAGATATCAATCTGCACACCGTGGAATCTATAAGTGATCTCCACTATGCCTCCATCAGAAGTGAGGACACCAAGGCTTCTGAAGGTAATCCAATGAATGAACGAGGAAATGTTTTCAAGATTTGAGTTTATTGTTTGCCCTTCGTTTTTTGAACTTTTTCTGACAAGCTTGTGTTGACTGGAGCAGATGGTTGAGGAGTCCTGGGATAGTCCCTGGACCGTAAATCTACTATGGTTTCTTCCATTTCTGTTCCTTTTCCTTCTTCTGCAGGAAACAGCCAGTCACTAATCAACACACCAGGGCCTCCGCACAGGGCTTCCTTCAAGCATTTCTGTTTTCCAAATGAAGATGACTCTGCCTTTTCCCCAGCCCAGAATTTCCACCTTTTCCCCACTTTCACCTGCTGCCCTTGCTTCAGACCGGCTTGTTGCCCCACTGCCTTCTTTGCTCTCCTTGGAGTGCTTGTTGTGGCCAGTCTCGGCTTGGCAACACTGGCTGTGTACCTGAGCGGTAAGTTTGGAATTTCTTGGGCCACACATAACTAAGGGACAATGTAAAACTCAGGATAGTATTTAAATTTCTATTCACCATAGCAAAGAAAGCGTTTTCATTCAATATTCCCTCTTGAAGTCTGACCAAGAGAGCTTTTGATGGGAATTCATTATATGCCACAAAGGTGCTTCTGGATAAGTTAGAGGAAAACATAGGCCTTTGAATGGCCACTATTTCTAATCACTCTGCTTTCCCTTTCACTCTCTTTTTAAAATGAAGATGGTGTTGTAATATTTATTTTTTCATATCCAATAAGTGAAGTTGCATTTTAGCCTACCTTGTTGTGAAAGGATTTGATATCTATGTAGTTACACTTTGACTTGCCAGTTACATAAATCATATGAAAACATTCTTCCCATTGTAAACACAAAATGGAAGCTCATGCTGAAGTTTAGCCAGATGCCTTCTTTACAAACATAGGGCTGCAAGCTTTTGTAATCCTCCTCCTACCAGCAGGAAAGAAGGAAACAAATTCAAACAACGACCACCAGAAGTTCTGGGCACTCTTGTCTTGGTTATCCCTCAGGATTACACCAATCTAGGAAGGTTTCAGAATGCCAGCTTAAATAAGAACATATCTGTATAACACTTAAAGCAGTTTTCCAGCTTGCCTTTAATAAAATAATTGTTGACTAAACTGCAAAACCAGGTCCACACAACACAATAAACCAAAAGGTGTTTTGTTAGGTCTTGTGGTGCACCCTGATGGGTTGCCTTTTTTGGGTTGTTTTGGAAATGAAAGTATTATCCCAAAGATCAATTGATTTTACTACCATCACTAAACCCTCTTCTAATTTGAAAAATCCTTTGGTTTTTCTCCTTTTTCTCTAGATATGAGATAACACAATTGGTGGGATGTGAGGAAGGTACAGAATAGGTCACTTTTTAAAACAACATTTGTTTAAAGAATCAAATTAACTTTTATTATTTAATTTTAAAAGAATTGTAAACAGGTTCCTTTAAAATTACAATTTAGATTTAATTCTTCAGAGTATTCTAGCTCTCATAGCAAGATTACAAAATATATCTGTAGACTTCTAATCCTTTCCTCACAATAAATAGCATTTCTAGCCCTGCTGCTTTGACAGAGGATTTCCCTACAATCAGAGTCTGAGAACCCCTCAGACCTGTCCTTCGACGTACACCTCTCAAATTTCCCTATGCTCCCCCTTAGTTTAACTGGGGAGGGAGGGTTACTATTTTTTTGAGTGAGTTCTAAAAGCCAGTCACAAGTTTACCGCAACATGTTAATAAAGCCAACGTGGTGTCCAAACCAAAGTTCAAAGCTTTCTTCTGCCATCCAACCTCTTGGGGTTTATTCAGGAAACCATCTGCAAAGTGAGCACTGTACTTAGTCAAAATGTGAGCCATGAGAGTAAATGAAGCATTTCTTCCCAGAACACTAAATAGCTTAACATTGAATCAATCAGCTTCCCTGAGCCTGGGATGACCCCAATCCCTCTCAACGCTAGCCGAAGAGAGTGACATCTCGCCATTAGAGCCTCTGGCTGGCTGCTTTATGGTCACACCAGCCCTCTCAATAGGCCCAAGGCCTCTTCAGTCTCCCATCCTCCAAGCATGCATATCTTGCTGGCATGGGGATTTGTTTCATACACCTAGTTGGTTCTATGCATCTTCCTCATCGCGATGTAAGGTGGGCTTGGATTTCAGCTTGTTATCTCTGCTGACTGACTCTGCATCTCATGGAAGACATGGGAGTTGCAATGGGATGAAGATATAAATGTAAACATTGAGAGGTTTGGATACATAGGATGACACATGTTCATCTTAAAAAGTGCAAAGGGAGGCTCTATAAACATCCTATATTAGCCATGTGGTTTCGCTTTCTTTTTACAGTCTTACAACGTGAGTCCCTTCGTAATCTTGCTCAGTGGCTGGAGTCCCAAGAGGAGGCCATCCGGCAAATGAGAGCTGTGAGTTTAAAGCTATGGAGACAGCTGAATGCCAGTGAGGTTGAAGTCCAGACTTGACCTGAGCCGGAGAATCCCATCTCTTCCATCCTCTCTTTGGAGAAGCTCAGTTCCAGAGCATTAGAAGAATGGAAGCCAACTCATTGCTTCGCCAGAAGAGGAGCAGAGTGGTCTGATCACTAAAGAGGAAAAGAGTCCTACAGAAACACTGAAGGGTCTTCCTCCTGCTGCAATCTGTAGGACAAATACAGGCCCACTTGAGATTGCCCAGGGAGGTCACTGTGGAGCAGATACCAGACCAAGAATTCTATTAAGCAGTCTTCCAGCAGCATCACACAGGCTTTGTTTCCCAATGACTGTGGTATTTTAAGAGATACTATGAGCACCTTTTTCGAAATGCACTGCTCAACTTCATATATACTTTTTTTAAAAAAAAAATTGTTGCACATGGGGTATGTTTGAAGAATTATAATAAAACAAACCTAGGCTTCTTTGATTTTCAGGTTTTGCTGAAAAGGGTACTCCATCTATAGAAAAGAGACCATCAGTATGTAAAGAACAAGGCTTGGGCATAGAATCCAGTTATTATCTTGGGTTAATAAAAGAAAAAGACCAATTGCTGTCAGCCGTGAAAACTTTCTTCAGAAAACTTACTGTCCTTTGTTAAGTACAGAAATTAGACATGTAGGCAAAGCTATTTCCTGATTTACACCTGGCTTTCAACGAGTCAAAAACTGATGGATGGGAATAACCTTGTAGCCAAACCAAGATTATGAGTATGTACACATTATACATTTTATGTTACTAGATTTAAAATCACTTGTTTTTTTTAATAATAGCATGCCTAAGAGAAAAATGCCTGTAGTAATCCTTTTCTCGAAGAATGCTAACTTTTGCTTGGAAGCAGAGAGGATAGTGACAAGCTATTCCTTTTTTGAAATTACTCTAGACTGATTCACAGAGCAACATCAGTGGGCTTTCCTGATGCCCTTGAAACCGAAAGGGGATGGCAATACAAAAATCAGGGAATCAGGCAGGGAAAAAGCAAGTGATGGATAGGAGTCGTAAACCACTTGCACATTGTTGAAAAAATTACATGGGGACAACTACGCAATTACCAAGAGCTGGCCTTGGCTCAGGGGAGGCTTTGCCTTGAGGGTTTTGCTTTCTTTTGAGCTTATCCAGGACTAAACTGTTGTTTTTGCTTCAAAATCAATCTTTCTCTCAGCCCTACCCATCTCACATAGGTTGTTGTGAGGAGAATCAGAAGTAGTAGTAAGTATGTTTGCTGCCTTGAGGTACTTATAAAGCCATAAGGGAAAGATAAAGATCTAATAAATAAAATAAAATAAAATAAAAGTTGGTATTTATCAAAGATACATTGAGAATATACTGGCATTTTTCTGCTAACCATCCACCTTAAAAAAAACAATTTGTTCCTATAGCTAATTGCTCCTCGTGGTTTAAAGTCCACCCAACAGATCAACACAGATTTATCATCTGAGAAAAACAGACAAAAATTCATTTTCTGGGGGGGGGGGAAGAATCTTATTAACTTTGCTTTGCATACTACTTAGGCATTACGTTTGCCTTCCTTTCAACGAAGTTTTCTGAGAAGTATGGAGGTTTAGTACTCCGCATAATAAGTGCATGCTCTGTGCAAACTCAGTGCTTGCTAAAAAGCTATCTTTGTCTCTACTAATGCAAATTGTGCAAACTCGTGCTTCCTAAAGATATGTGTGTCTCTAAGTCAGCTTTGCCTTAGACAGAATGATTTCCACTTGGAAACTGGAAATGATCTGGGATAAAGAACCAGGTGTATGGGTGTATAAATTTACCTCAGACATCCCCTTCAGGACCCATACAACTCCCTGTTCCAATAAAAGCATATTTGAAATATTAAATAGAAAGTGGGATGCTGTAGAACAAAGCTCTAGCACCATATTTATTTATAGAGCATTTTGTGGACTGCAGAATGACCCAATGGGGTGTCAGGGAACATGTTGGGGAGGATAGAAGGCTCACTTTGGGGCAAATAAGTTTGGGTGATTGATCACCGTAACCAATGCAGCCATTGGTTTACAAACAGACTAGTGTCCTAGGGTCACCGGTTTTCTCAGTGTATACTTCAGACATTTAAAATTACATATGTGTCCCTGACTCAGAAAGGCTGTCTAGTCTAATATTTGTACATTGTGTTGTTACATCTGCAAAAATTGGCTGACAAAAATCAGAGACAAGTTAGCCAAAAACGAAGTAGTCACAAGGTGAAGCACCACTGCAACGGCATTATGGATTTTTTTCCCTTCCCACTTCAAAATGAATAATGAAGATTAAATTAAATCAATTGTGGTATCCAAGGCCTGCTGCTCTTTTTATCAGACCACAAACCAGAGAACTTCCCCACAACAGGGTCGATTCTTCCTGTGTGGAGAAAAGAGGAATGCTCAGACCTACCAAAAAACCCAAACACAAGGGAAGAACATTTTTCAGCCTGAGGCCCGGCTTTGTTTGGCTTCTCCTTCTGTCATTGAAACAGAGCAGTTTCTCATTAAAAATGAACAAATAAGTGAGGAGCAAATCTGACCCTCAAAAAGCAGGAACTGAATGACAAGTGGTGATAAATAGGATACGAGAATTTGGCCAACAACGTTCACCAACTGCGTCAGTAGACAAGAGGTATCACTTCTTCATGTGCTATCAAGCCTGACTTTTAATCATCTACACTGATCTCTAAAGTACACTTCATCCTTCTCACAGCAAAATACCTTCAACACCAGAGGGGGAAATCCCAAGGCACCCAATCTGAAACCAGTCCTTTTGCAGCCTCCATTCTGGACGCTGCTGTTGATATCCTTATCTTAAAACCACCTTCTGCCCCAAGATCCTCACTGGGAAAATTCACAACTGCAGGAGGCAAAGGGAGAAGATTCAGTCTTTGATTAATACATTCAATAATGGAGATAGGGGGAAAGGGGTTAAAAAATTACTGGCTTAAAAAAGCAGCAGGGGTGAGAGAAAAATCTCCCTACCACCTAACCTCGCTTAAATTTTTTGGTTAAAAAAATAAAAATGGCACCTGCCCATTATCATCCCACCATAATTCAAACATCCAAGACATTTAAATATTATTCTGTACATATATAAAAGCCCCCAGAGAAAGGTGGGGGGGTGTTGAGGGGGACAGGGCCCAAGCCCAATTTTTCAATGGGTTGAGGCCATGTGGGGGCTTCTGCCTCAGGATCTCTCCACACTTGCAAGGTTCACAGTGGTCCAGGTCTGTCGTAGTTCATTGGCTTCTATGGAAGGCAGGAAGAGGAGAAGGAAACAAGCCCTCAGAGGACGTCAGCTCGCTTATCTCGAACACGGCTCCTTGCTTTCGTTCGGGCTTTGAAGGCAGCAGAATTATACAGGTGCTGGGGCAGCCAGAGGGAGAAGAGACATAGGTCGCCATTAGATTAAAAAAACTGCCAATTAAGAACATGCAGAGGTCACAAATCATGGTCTAAGTCTACCGGACTCAAAGTAATCTCTCTTTTTGTAGTGACACTGACACTGTTAGGCATTGGGGAATGAATGTCTTGTAGGACATTCCCTATTATTAACATCATTCTGTAACCAGAGAAAGAACAGGTAGTTCTGTAACAGTAAGGACAGAGTAGGCCTGCTAGAACAGCACAAAGAGGTTTAGATCAAACATTCTCATTTATTTCTTCAACTAGTATAGTTACATGAAGCCTATGGGTGGTGGTTTACAAACAAATTTTTAAAAAATCGTAAAAAAGGCATATCAACACTCAAAACTAGTTGACAGCTGAGGACACCGTTCAAAATACTACTACTGTATGTCCCCTAAAGACAAACTCACTCAACACTCTTCTCTAAAGCAAAGAGAAAGTCAGACTTGCCAAATCTTACAAAAGGGCAAGAGGACTAAACGATCCAAATCCCAGGGTGAAGCAATTCCAGGGAACTAGAAGATTCTGGAACATTCAGAAGCAAGGCACAAAGGCAACAGCTCCTTTTCTATTTTGCCCCTAATATCCGGTTTTTTAATATAGCCTATGCATTGCTTGAAATGAGAAGTCTTTATTTTACATTAACATCTTTTCCTTTGAGGCAGATTTCTTAGCTCCCTGATATCAGAAAAAACCACACAGAGCCTGAACACACTAAACCTCTAGAAATATCACCAGTATTGTTAGCCTACCTTCTCAAAGCGTGAGATCTTACTGGCTTTAATAGTTGCTGCATCCAGGACTAGTGGCGGTCCCAGCTCAAATGTGTCCCGTAACAACTCATTGTTCTGGGGTGAGAAGTGCAAAGAGAAAAGAAGGCTATTAGGTGCTATATTGGGAGAAGCTGCTGCGATAAGCAGATCCCTAGAGCTGAAGATCAGTTGTACATCACACTATGACGATCCACTGTTGAAACTTCACTCCTGCTCCGTTACTCACATTTAAACTGAGAAGCAATAATTAAATACTACTGAGTTGAGTTTATTTCCTGATGATTGTACGGATCAATGCTTGCCATCTTGATTGGCCTTCCATAATTACCCAAAACTGTCCCAAGCTACTACCTCTCAGCAAAATCACACACATTCCACAACCGCTTACCTGCAGGTGGTGTCTGACACCAGAACCAAGAGCCTCTTTGAAGGCACTGTATGTTCTTCTCCTTGCCCAGCTGTCCACATACATGCACTCCAGTCCAAACTTGATAGTCTCCTCATGGCACTCCCCATTCTGGAGAAGAATAAGAGGGGATTGCAAAAGAAGAGCTTTCGTTAACTCCACCCACCTCACTACTGAAGGGGGACGCCCCCCCCCCCGACTCTGTTACCTTCTCAAATGCTTGGAAAGCCCTGAGGTTTCATGGATGCTGAGTGCAGGGCCAAACCACTTAAGAGTATAGGGGTGTTTTTTTTTAACCCATGCAAGAGGTCATGTTCACTTGCTTACTAAGGCACTGTTAAACAGAGGTCTCTGGACAGTCACAAAACTGCTTTATGATAATACCCTAAAAACAGGATAGTACCGCTATCCTAAGTAGAACTGTTTTGTTTCTTTAATTGTGAGAAGCTGGCAAGCACCAACACCTTTCCTCAGCTCTAGTTGGGGAGGGAGGAAATCTCTCATGGATGTTCCTCTTTTCCCAGATAAACAGGATTTTAAGGTAGACATTGGAACCTATTTTCTATACTAAACTTCAACCTTGGGACATTTAGGTAACATGAAAAAGGAGGAAATTTCTCCCAACACGCACAGAGTATCTGTTCCCAAAACGAACAGTCACCATCTGGACTACGGCTGGAAGAGACCATTCAAGCCATTGGGTCTACTCCCTTCCTTAATGCATGGCCGGAAATGGAGGGATCATTCCTGACAGAAGATTCTCTAGCCTCCACTTGAATGCTTCTGCGGTTTGGGATTATGAGATTGTACGGATTTGAAATAAAAGTGCCTGAGGATCTTTTGAAAAACAAACGGCCATAAGCCCTGCTAACAGAAGGGGGCCTCCTGAGCCACGTTTCCCATCTAACCTCCTGCAATTCCAGTTAGCACAGCTTTTGTAGTGTCCATTAAGTTATGACAGGAAGAGGCACCTCAATATAATGCAGGACATCACGGAAGATGGAGCGTTGCTTGCGTCGGTCTGTTTTGGCTCGATACTTGTTGCCGTCAGTGGCCAAGGCTTTTAATTTGGTGCACAGCAGCTCAGTGTCCTCATAAAAGAAGTCCTCCTGGGGTCAAAATGAAGATAGATACTAAACCTAAACCTTAACTGTAAGAGGACACAGTCTAAGCAAAACGCAGCATGTATTGCACAGGAAGAAAAGAATAAGTCAATCTCTTTCAAATGTTATTTTACTCTTCCCTATAAAAATGAGAGCCGCACAGTGGATGCTGGATTGGTTATCACTTTCCCAAAATATCACCTATATCTATCTACCCTAATTAGAATAAGTTTTAATACTGTGTATTTAAACATGTCCAAAATCTAGAGAGATTATTAATCTTGCACAAAATCTCACACACCTTGAAATCTCATGGCTTTTAGCTTGTTCATAAGATTTCAGCAATGTGGGAGAGGATGAGACCTCACTATAAGATCAGGTAAAATTAAAGAATTAGGAGGTTCTGGCTCTTAGGGTCTCCTGTGCAGACAATTTGATCAGGCCCACATTCGGTTGCTTACAAAAAGGAAATGGTATCTATTGATTTGACACAGGCTGTATAATGAGAATACAGTGAGAATGACCAGGCATCATTCTGCTTAAGCAAGTTGGAAACTTAATGATATTAATCAGTAGCTTATGAGTTATCTATATCCATTCATCCAAGACCGAGCCCCAAAGGTCATAATATTTCTGCTAGTCATCCTGGGTGTCATGGTCCAAGAATCAGGTTTCAAATGTTGGTAGATTAGGCCCTGCTGGGCGCTGTGCCTGCAGGTTCATTAGTGGCTGCCCCTTCTTCTATCAACACCAAAGCCTTCCAGCTACATTGAGTTCAATGTGACTCCCTTGTTTTGCAGACCCTCTGCTTTACACACCTAAAGCATCTCGTGAGTAGGTGGTGACCTGTCGACTCTTCAAGCAAGCCAGGAGCCTCATTGTCAGCAACTGCCGTGTAGGAAAAACTTTAGGCTGTGCATTGTAATGGAAAGAGAATTTAAACCAGAAACTTCCTTTTGTTGTTGGAAGCAACTTGGGCATATAGCCTCATGCTCCGGTTTCATGCTTTCTCATTCCTGTCTCCTTCTTCTCAACTTTGGCAGGTTCCTGACCAAGTCTTCGTCATTTCTCTCAACATTTTCAAGACGTTACGAGTTTTGGGATTACGGGTGGTTTGACCTAGCTTTGCACCTCCTCCTGGTGAGTCTGTTAAGCACACATGTCTTCGGCTTTCCCTTCCTAGTTCCACTCGTTTTCATGCCCCGTCTGCGTCCACTGTGCCTCTTCCTTGTTTTTCTGCCACTGCTACTTTTATCAACACTCTCCTGGTGTGAGCCCAGCAATAAATACCCACGCAAGCCTCACCCACAAATACACTGTTGAAACTGCCTGCAGTCAAGCTCTCCTTGTGTCTCTCCCTCCTCTCCCTTCTGCTACTTCTTTTCTAAAGCTCATTCCCCTGAATGTGTTTGGCCTTTAGTGATTCCAAAGGCTTGCACGTAGTTGCATGCACCACATCTGCCTGCCTACTACGTGGATGTTTGTCTCCTTCTGAAGTTAGGACAAGCAACTGGGAAGCTCCAAATAACAAGATGTGCCTGAGAAAGTAATAGGTCCCTCCCATAATTGCTACGTATCCACTAATACTCAATACTTCATTATTCTGAACACAATGGACCTATAAGGCATCTTGACTGGAAAACACTCAATACAGAATGATATGCCTTTGTGCATGTGTGCATATATTCCTGAAAGAGTAAGAATAGTAATTTCATACCTCTATGTCCCGGGCCAATTCAAATAGAAGTGCAATTGTTTCACCTGCCACAATCCGCAGGTTGACATTATCACTGGAGAGCATCAGAGGCAGTTTGGGTAAATGTCTGTAGAATAAAACAGTAAGGATGACTAACAAAACAATGAAGGGAAGGTTCATCATAAATATCCGGCCTACAAACCTTGTCACAAAGCACATTCATCACGCCATACCATTTTTTAAATAAGTTTGGGATAATCTATGACTGTTCAATACAGACTTATAAAAATAAATGTATGGCATGATGAATGTGTTTTGTGACATGGTTTGCCACAAATGTTTTGACATGTGACATGATGAAACGCTTTGTGACATGATGATTGTACTTCATAATATGATGTATACTTTATGATTATAAATGCACCTAATATGTACATGATACGATGAATGTTCTTTATGATAATGAATGTATCGTGGGATTGTAACCATTGTTTGTCAATTATAGCCTTATGATTGTAACTACAGTTTGTCTATTGTAGCCTGTATGTAAATATTGAGCATTTACAATGGAGAAAAATTCCTTGTGTGTCCATACACACTTGGCCAATAAATAAATTCTATTCTATTCTATTCTATTCTATTCTGTTCCATTCCATTCTATTTCGCAGTGGTTGATGCTATATCATTTTTCTGACACTCACCCTGTTCTTCCCATCTAGGAAATCTAGGCGAAGTCAACTGTGGATTCTCTATAGTGAAACACTAAATCGTGGTTTCTACATTTCAATTAGAATGAAGGTTTTCCTTTATCTTAGAAGAAATATTGCTTGATAATATCAGTCAACTTACTCATCCAGGATCTTCTTGATTTGGGTGCTTGGACAGATAGTGAGGAGCAACGACCAAGACTGAAGCGCGTTGCAATGCAACATCTGGAGCAGAGGACTATGGTGGGAGGGTGCCAAGCTGGCATCCTTGCTGCATGAAGTGCCAAAGATACCTTCCAGGCAGACCAGACAGGATACCAGGTCCTGAAAAAGGGAGAGCAACCAGTTAGTTCTCACAAATAAGAACACAATAAGCTAAACAGGCTCTAGTTACTGCATTAGGAGTCAGGGTGTAAGGTTCCCAGAGCTGGATGGTTACAGACCTGTAGGTCCTTGATTGTTCTAGATTCAAGTCTGCTGTGCTTCAAGGCATGTTCACTTGCTAGAGTTACTCATGTAGGTTTAGTCAAAGCTGTCCAATAGGAACCTTTTCTGTTTTTGTTTTCAAACTGATGCATCCCATGTTGTGAGAACGAACAGAGGGGGTGGGAAATACAGCCCTTACCTCTGTGGTTGTATTTCCCATAGCAGCCTCTTTGCTTCAACTTGAAAGGCGAGGTAGAGGAATAGTTTTAACTCAGGGATCCCCAGGGGCTAACTCCTACTGCTGAACATGTTCAATACAGAGAAGTATGGCTGACTGCATTTTAGAAACTGGTAGCCCTAAAGCTCAGCATATTGCGAGCTCACTCTCTGCTTTTCTTTTATTCTAACAATAAGTACTTCACATTTTTCCTTTGCTAGATCTATTGCATCCTCCGGCATTTGGATATGTGGAGTTCACAAGCTTGGTTCTATATAACTATTGTGTGCATGGCAATTGTTAAGCAGTATTAACTGAAAATGGGAAAGAATAAAAACAAGAGGTAAAAATAGAGGACACAAAAAGAACAAAGGAACCAAGTAAAGTCTGCTTCCCTTCATATTATGATATGAGCTACAAAAGAAGATGGCAGACATAGATATGGAGCTTTCAGTGACATGCCGCAAGATAGAATCACATCCAAGATTAATAATTTTACCT
>JANHFO010004681.1:112118-123221 GCA_032468095.1 Pareas carinatus | reverse complement strand
AAGTATTCAGTTGGAAATGAGAAGTCCTATTGAAGAATTTCCTTTGGATTATGTAGGCATATCCATTTATTCAAATAAACAAGTTGGCTTGATGGATGATATCATTTAGCAACCTAACAGCAGAGCTTTTTTGCAAGGTCAGTTATCAGAAATCCATTTTTCAATCAGAATTAGCATCTGAATAAATGTCTGTAACATTATCAGCAGATTTCCTCAAAAACATTCTGAAGGAATTATCAGCAGACAAGAATCTTCAGAGGCTCACCATCTGATTGCACACTGGCGGGGCGGGGGGAAAGAAACTCCTGACACATTGTGAAGGTCACTGTAGTGCAACTGGATATACATAAACACAGTTTGCTTCTCAGCAACATAGATGTCTTCATATTTAGTTGGCAGTTGACTTTTCAATCTACCTTTCTGGAAAGATGATGTATGATCCACTGGGCATAGTTCATAAAGACATCTGCTTCAGCTACTACTCCACTTAAGGCATGATTCTCTTCTGGATACCACATCAGTCTGTAAAAGGAACACCGGAAAAGCATTTTGCAAAAGTTCTTAGAAGTATCACTGATGTTACACGGTAGCTTTTCATTAACATTTCTTTGGCATGTTTTAAAAATATTCCTTAACTGCTGTGGAAAATTCTTTGTTTTGAATGACAGTAAAGACAGTAGAGTACTGACAGTACACTCATTTTAAAATAAACATGTCATATATATATATTTAAAGGCTAAACCAAACTACTCTCACTGTTAACTTCTCTGTCATCTGTCATTGCCAAAGTGATTCCCTGCCTTTTTACAAAGGATTGATTCTTCAGCATTCAGTGTTATTCTAGCTACCTGAATTGCTCAAATCACAAATCAATCTAATTTAAAAAATATTGAAGGATCCCTGTATATGATTGGTCAACATAATCAACTATAATAAAAGTATCCAATAAGTAACACACACAAGGAAGTTGGACGCTTAGGCATATAATTTTGCTGCTATTTTTGCTTTCTAAAAAAAAAGCCTGTAGCAGCAGATTTGAGCAACTTGTCATTTGTGTTCTTTGTGCATAAACTCCATTAGCTCTACTTGCATTTGGTTGGGCCAGCTTACAATATAAACTCTGATGCTGCCTCCTACTCTGGATTCTTCCTAGCTTGTAAATTAGAGGATAGGGACAGAGGATTGAGAGAAAAAGGTTATTACCAGTTTGTTAAATCAATGCTCTTCATGACTGATTAAATTATCTAAGAAAGGATTGAACCCTTAAGGGTGGCAATCAATGTCACCACATAAATGGGATACATCCCTCTGTCTAATATTTCAATTGCCCTGACCTATACAATTATTGATCTGTATAATGTAGCTCAAACTGGATGAATGCTGTTGATCCGTTGCCCATTTATTTGTAATGTCCCACAGAATTCAATTTTGTCTCCCATGCTATTCAATTGTCAACAAACAATTAATGGGGAGATCTGGAATCTTGGAGTAGGACACCATTCAGTGCTTCCAAGGCATACTGACGCCTCTAAGATGTATTCTTGCTTGCCATCCAACACAAAGAAGCATTAAGATGTCCTTAAAAAATGTCTTGAGTTCCAGAAAAGGCTGGATGAATGCTACACATTCTAGTTAAATGAAAAAAAGATGGAAGTGCTGTTGGAAAGTAGAAACTGGAAAAGTAGAAACTTTTGGCTTGTGTTACATAGGGCTGTACTAAAAGTGAAGTTATGATGTTTCTTAATCCTATCTGGTCACTGAATTTACATAGGGTAGCTATGGTGAGAAGCACATTTGCCAACCTATGGCCAGATCTGATTTTTCAGTTCTTAATTCTTGCCTAGATCAGATCTTGTCTTCACTTCCACTTCACAATTTTGCATGGAGCAACACTTGAAACATATCTGAGATAATCTGTATTAATTACCAGCTGGTTATTACATAATTTACAAATCCTATGTACAGGCTAGCCTTCTGCCTCCTCTAATTTGGATGTTCTATTTGGATAAGAGCAGTAGCTTGTTTGCACTGCTTGTTTGTGTTTGGTTCTGGGTCCCAATTACTGTCGGTAAGCGAGGACTATCTGCATTCAAATTTGGTTTTGTTTCTCCACTCTGCTGGAAAATCCACTGCAGTACAATTAAGGCAGGAATCACAGTATCTGGCCACGAGAATGTGTCCATAAAAAAAAAGTCAAGAAGACATTCTCTTGCATTGACTCAATAAATTAAATGGGAACTCACCGCACAGGGATTCCTCTAGCTTTCAACACACGGTAATATTCCAAAGCTTGGTAAGGAGACACGCGCCGATCTTTTGCACCAACACACAGCAGCAGAGGTGTTTTTACCTGTAGAAGAGGGAAAAACCAAGAGGTAAGTAGAAAACCCTCCCATAAGTTTTGATTTTGAGCCAAGCAAGTTTGTTTATACTTGTTTTCAGGGAAAATATAATAAAACAATTAAATGTTGGAACTCAAATGGCAAAATACATCTATGTGAATTATTCAAATTAAACTAATGAAGCAATTGTCTTCTGTTATTCACAAGTTTGGTTCACAACAGTCTTCTAGTTGAGTGAGATTGCACACACATCAGTACTGACAGACATATAAGCTTATACACATGCACAGTCCTTTTGCTTTCTTTTCTATTGAGTTGTCAGCAAATATTCATTTACTGAAATGTATAAACTACTATTCAGAGTTAAGTCCTCTCAGGGCAGCTTACTAACATTCTGATTATAGCCATAAAATATAAAAAAATATGGTTGCTAGTAGTTGATACTGACTTATTGGCACAGAATCAATCAATGAAATGAAAAAAAATTAGAAGGGGCCATTAGGGCCATTAACTTGAGTCTAAGTTAAAACATTCCCAACAAATGCCCATCTGGACTCTGTCTGAAAATGCAGCACATTTCTAAATTCTACATCTACTTACACTGAACTGTGAATCTATCTTTTTTTAACTAATTATAGGTCTTTAGATATGAAAAATAAAAAAACACGCACAAAATGTTTGCCAGAGGCACAGGTTCTGCAGTAAATCAGCAGCTCCACTTATTGGTTCTTACCTTTGCAGCATGAATAATGGGGGAGCAGAGCAGCATGGCAGTCAGATCATTTTCTGTGGGAATCCGCTCATAGAAGTATGGCAGACCTAAAGAACTGTATCGCCTGGAGAAAGTGTAACAGAATATTTAGCCCTATGACCTCTGCCTGTACCCAGCTACCAAAAGATCTGATTGCTAGACAACTGGAGAAATGGCATCTGTGAAAGGCTCAGAAAGGAAAAAGGAGAATGCGTGGTGCCTGAATAGTGAGGATCAGGTAGATCTATAGAAGAGCTGAATTAGGATTTGAAGTTATGCAACAGAGACATGCACAGATGAAATTAGCAAAAGACTCCAACACATATGTTGTGAACTGGGTTTGTAATGGATGAGAGTAAAAAAAAAAGCCAACATGCTCATGCAGGAGGCTTGAGGAGCATGCTTCTTACCAATCAGGAATGTCAGAGGTCCCTAGTAGAGTGGCCATGTTGGTGACGGAATTTCTGACTGCACAGGCTTTGTACATCTCTGGATACCGACCAATCAAATGGCAACAGATAAAGCCACCATGAGAGCCTCCCAGCAAGGCAATTCTATTTGGATCCAAGTGGTCCATCTGCAGTGCCAGTTCTACTGCCAGCTGAAAGAGGAACATTAAGCAAATGGCAGATGTGTCTCAGAGGCTGCTGCACAACCAGACCTGGTGCAGTAAGCAGTTTCTTGGGCAGCAGAGGGCAATGCAGATCACAAAACTGAGCATGTGGCTTGTCATGCCCATGATACATGTATAAGGTCCTTAACATCTCTTCCTATGCAGCTCAGCAAATATCCGTTGCTTATATAAGAGAAATATTTTTTTTCTTCAAAGGAATGCTGATAGACAAAAGGAACGTTTTGTAACTCTGCAACTCAAAATACTGAGCTTGCTCTTCCAATGCCTGTGACCTGAGCACTCATCAAACTGGCTGGGATGAATCTGCCAACGACGAATTCATCCAACGGTGCAAAGAAGTCAAAAGGGATGGAGAAAAGAGGAGCCCTACTCTGGCAGGACCATTCTATATTACAGACTGCTTTGCAGTCACCATATCTGTGACCATAGCTTGTTCTCTTCACCCAAGAAAGAAGAGAAAAAATATTACACATTAATGTCATCCTCTGTTCTGGCCTTAAACCTGGCTAGCCTCAGGCTTCTTCCACAGAATGGGAGGGGGGGAAATGAAGAAACAAAGGAGACTGACCTGAGTGTCCTCCACATCTTGCACTCCAACACGAGAGATCAGTGAGTCAATGCTGTCCTGGCCAAAACCCGAGGAACCCCTGTAATTCACTGTTTAGACAAAACAAAGCACAAGAGGCAACCTCCAGAACTTTCAAATCCCTTAAGGTTGTGAGCAGCTTCCAGGAAAGGCACCTGGCTATCAGGGCTGTTTAAAAAAATCAAGCATCTCTACAGTTAAATAAAACTCATGTATAGAATATGACGCTGCTCATGAGAAGTACAGGCTACTGTGCTGTTATTGGCTACCCATGGCTTGGTTCTGATGTCATTCTGCTGCTTGAATAACTGTTGCAAAGGGAATAAGTATCTAGCTCAAGTACTCCAATCTTTCAGGTCATTCCTTTGTTTGTTAAAACAGTTCCCTTTATAATTTTAATCTCGAAACTGTGGTCTGAGCATTGCTTACAAAAAGTGTCAGATATAGTCTGATTACTGTGATAAATCGAATTTATATGTACCATTAAACTGTTTTCCTGGCTATTGATTCAATAACCAATTAAATAATACGTTTCCTCTCCAGTGAGCTATGCATGAAGAGGGTGCACTGAAAATAATAGCTGACACCATTCCAAGTGCAAAGCCTGGGTTATGAGTTTAGCTCAATAGGAATTTAATCTATTCCGTTGTTCATTCTCAAGAGAATACTGTGATAGGAATGTTTTCATTGAAGAAAGCCCAGATATTACACTTCTGAAAGTGTAGGGTGAAAGTTGATACCATCTCACTGAAAGGGTGAGGAGACAGCAGATTCTGGATGTGCATTTCATGGAGGACATGTTCTCACACCGGAAGTCAAACAGTGTTTTAAGACCTTGCCTCTAAGCTTGCTTGGCTGCTGCTGTCTTGTAGCAGCCTCTTCCTCTGGGCTGTGTGCTACAAAGAATTTCTTGTCCAATTTCTATGATCTTTCCTGATAGTTTGCCCTTCATTTGTAGCCTGCTTCAAACTAGCAGAAGTTACTTCTAGAAAAAAATGAGGGAAATGAAAAGATTCTCTCAAAGAATCATGAGATTCCTCTGAAAATAAGTTTATTTTTTTAAAAAATCTAATTATCTGAAGTACTGCACATAGGATCATTTCATAAATACAGGTAATCTTCACTTAACAAGGGTAATTGGGACCAGAATTGCCATTGTTAAGCAAAGCAGCTGTAAAGTGTGGCATCATGTCACTGTGTCCTTTAGCAATGGAGATTCTGGTAGCCCCGTTACACTCATTAAGCAATTTACTGCGCGTCTTTGTGACCATGACTTCCAACTTTCTGCCAGCTTCCACATTTGACTGCTTGTCTGAAGCTTGCAGAGGTTGCAAATAGTGATCTCATGACTTTGGGACATTGTGAGGTTGGAAATCCGGGCCACTCTTTCAGCGTCGCCAAAATTTCAAATGGTTGTTGAACAAGTAGTCATTAGCTGAGGATCATCTGTAGTAAAATGCATGCAGTGTCTCTTTGGATAAATTTTTAGAATGGCAAAGAAAATTAAATGCAGGAATCTTGGGCTACTTACCCATGAGCACAGCAAAACCCAGCCGGCAGAGACCTGCCATAGTTGGACGCCAGCAAGCATCAAAAACTGAATGTGGACCACCTGGAAAGAAAATGGCAGATATACAAAAACAGACTGGTGCTCCTTTTTCCAATTCTAGAAAAGGGACTTGAGAATCCAAAATATTCTAACATCACTCTTCCTCGTTAGTAAGAAAACAGAAATCTAGAGTTGAAGGAGAAAAAGGGAACAAGTAGAGGCTGGAAATCCTGATCAGCAAAACATATTTAGTTTCTTGGAAATGTGGCCCAACTCATTAAAGCAGCAAACTGCAGTTCTATCTAATTAGGATTATTAGAATTAGAATGATTAAAAATAGAATTTATTGGTCAAGTGTGTCTGGACTATTCTGTAAATAACCACTTCTCCTTCAGCTTTCAAGAAACCTCAAAAGAAATCTTCATCAGCTAGGGCCAGCTTTGATAATATTCTGAAAAAAATGGAAATGAAGCAAAACAGCTAGGACGAGTTGTTAGTGCATATAATAGTTTACTCAGGCCAAAGAGAAGAATGAATGTGACTTACCATGTGGAGAAACCACAAGGGGAAAAAAGGCCTCTTCTACTTGTTTGCTTCCTCGAGGAATAAGCAATATGGCTTCAAATGACTGGTCAGCTACAAGAAAGGTCAAAAGGGAGCCTTTGAAGACCATCTTTTAAACTTCACTGACCAAAGGAAATCAATCTTCTAAGTACATTCCTCCATTGCTTAGTCTGTCAGTTCTTCCTATTCACAACCCCAAGCACAAGATATACTCCTACATTATGCAGAACTGAAGACATTTTGCTCCTGGGCTAGAAAATCTAACTCCTAATTATGATAAAGAAATGTAACACAAATAACTATCCTAAAAATTGTTTCCTTTCAACAATAGCCAAATCTTTGCCTTGAAGTGGCCTAAATAAGGTTAAATCTCTTCTGAGTCAAGCTTGAATCCTTGTAATTTCATGAACAAGTCTATGTAACTTTCTTGAAAGCAAAACTGAAATCTAATTTCTTTTTCTCATGTTTGTTTTTGATCCAGGTCTAGCCTATGGCCCTCCTGAAAGTCTCCCATTAAAGTATTAACCAGGTATGACTCTACATAGCTTTTTGTGACCAGCACTGCCACCTATTTGCAGAAATCCCTGAGAAAGATGCTTTAGATCAGGGGTCTCCAACCATGGCAACTTTAAGACTTGTGGACTTCAATTCCCAGATTCCCCCAGTCTGCAAGTCTTAAAGTAGCTAAGGTTAGAGACACCCACTTTAGATCAAAAGTCCTCTGAATATGTAGTGGTATTAAAAATGGCCTTCAGACCACAATGTAGATTTAAAATAAGAGGGGATCTTTCTACAGATTCTCAACTTGTGATTTGAATAGATTTGCTTGTCAATTATAAATTGAAACATTCTGTAAAACAGAACATGAAATACCAACTGAAATTTATGAAATACATGAAATACCTACCAGAAATACCAACACCTAGCTCTGAAAGCAATGTATATGAATAAAAGAAGAAAACTCCAGAATTTATTTTTGGATAAAGTATGTTACTCTTCTCCATAGCTGTCCTTACCATCCACATAAATCTAGTTGTTACTCTTTACTATGTCCAGGAACCAAGGCTAGCTCCATCTAGGACCACTAAATGCAAAGCCTACAATAGATTTTAGTCAAATAGAAGTGAGATAGTCATAAGTCTTGAAGGAAGCTCTGTGGATTTGCTTCCTTACTGTATGGGCTGTCCTTCTCAGACAAAGCAGGAAGCACTGTGAGAATTTTCCATTCCATGTCAGGTAGTACAGAAGATTCCTCCACACTGATCCACTGTAGCTCCAGCTCATTTCCTGCAGGGGGGAGCACACCCACCTTCTACAAAGCAGATATAATATGCTGTTACTAGAAGCACCACCTTGAATGGCATCATGTTACACCATCTCTTAGCCTTATATGTGGCCTGACGGGAGATAGTTTTGCCCTTATTTTTTTGTCAGAATGTATATTTTTATTACAAATTATAAGGGACTAAGCTCACTAGTTTTCCTCTTAAATATAATGCCTAATTAGGATTTCAGATCAATGGTCTGAGGTGCTGATTTCAGAAATCACAGTGAAGTTTGAAGGTCTGGAGGTCTGCTTCAAAAGTGGCTATAGGAAGCATACAAGGAAAAAAAAGATGACATAACGAAGTAGAACAAAAAGAAGCAAGCAGCTCAAAATGGTACTTTGCCCACTGCTCAAACTATTAATTATGATTAGCACAACTCATGATTTGGCAACATGTCTGTGACAGACGTGCATTTTGAGGACTGATTTTCTAGAGCACCAGAGCTTGGACTAAGAAGAATTCAGTTGACTGTATGTCGATGTACATAATGTAAACATATGAATGTCCAAACTGATTTTGTTTAAGGAGGATTAGCTGAAGCCTTCTAAACATTCATTAAAGGAGAAGGCAACCAAAAATGTATCATGCAAGTACAATATAGGAGGGAAAGTACAGTAATGACGATAGCTTACCAAAGCCTCTGAATTGTCATGGTCCCCTGGAAAACAGGGTAAGGGGGAAATGGAAGCTGAAAGCTTATCTCGACCTGCACAGGAAATTTCTTACCAGGCTTGGAGGACAATTGGGAGATGAACAGCTCATCACTAGCAGATCCTGCTGAACTCCTAGTAGAGTCCAGCTACCTTCTGGTGTGCCTAGGCAAAGCATCAAGGATATTATTTCAGATTTATCTTGATTCATGATGACCCAATGCATAAAAATTCCTATTCAAAGACCATTGTGGTAAAGGAAGTAGGAGAGGAACCTTATTCTGGAGGAAAATACCATAGTCAATATTTGCTTCTTTAGAAACAAATGAAAAAAAAATCTCCATTAGATTAGTGTTCTAATAATCCCTGTATGGCATTAAGATCTATATAGAAAAATGGTATGAAGATTTTAAAAAGAAAAGGTGTTAAGGGTAAGGGAACTGTTGGATTCACTGTAATCTAGATTTAATTGGGAGTTAGTGCAAAGCCGCAAAAATTTGCCCTCCTTTCATGCCAAAATGGACTTGAATGCACACAGACACAACACAATCTAAGATTATATTGTACCTGATGTAATAGATTTCACACTTCCTGATTTGGTATCCACAACTAACACTTCCTGCAAAAAGATGGTAAAAAGATTATGCCTGTGGATTTAGTTGATGAATGTCTGGATAATTTATTGGTGAAAAGCACTTTCCCTACATTTTCTTTCAACCTAAGTTACAAGGCTGATGGGTTCTCCCAAGATTTAACTAAATTTTATATTGAGCCCCAATCTCTCAGTCCTAGCTTCATCTTTAATTTCAACAGACAGAAGCTTTCTTCTAAGAGTCTTTGTAAGTTGTAGAGCTCATCATCTTAGATGAAAATAATAGATTGCACATTTCTGCAGTTTCAAGTAAAACAATGGCTAAAAAGTTATAGGAATTCCAGATTCAGCTTGCTGTTGAGCTGGAAAACTCATATTAATTATTCTTCTGATCTACTTCTTGGGAGTTATGCTGCTCCAAGGCCCTAAGTCAGAATGCATACATTAAGACGCCTGCTATAAACCAACAGTTCTTCATCATACAAATTTCATTGTGAATGAAAGCGAATATATGTGTCCCAGGATAATGTTGCTGGATCCAATCTGGCTTGGTCATGGGTACCAGAGGTTTTATTTATTTATTTATTTTATTAGATTTTTTTATTTGAAAAGTTTTATAAACACATACATAGTGAATAAAGTAAAACAAGTACCAATATTGAACACTTTTTTTCCACCCCCCACTCCCACCCCACTTCCTCTACCCCTCTCCTCTCCAACTTCCCAGAGCACAAAACAGAACATGACATATTGCAAACATAAGCTAAATTATACTAATAATCTGGAAAGAAAAAAACCCCTCCTATTCATTCTAATCTTAGCTCTTTAGTTATCCAATATTTTTTGCTCATTTTTTATATGCAGTCTTTCTGAACAATGTTGCATTCAGGAAATAATTTATGAAAATAAAAACCAATAAAATGTAAAAATATTTCATTGGTTGGGCTAAAGATCTTAGCCTTCATGGAAAGATCCAAGTAAGTCTCTAGAATAATTTTTATAGCAGGCTACTATTTGATTTATAGGTTAATAAGCATTCTGGGTGTCTGATTTGGAAACCTTCTTTTTCAAAGCCAACTTGGTGAACTTGCTGTATGGGTGAGAAGGCCGCATTTACAATAGAATCACTATTTTTTTAAAAAAAATACTGATCCATTGGCCTAGCCTTTTGAGGAAGGGATAGCTGATTTCTTTATCACATCCAGAAACCTTTCATGGTGGATATAGAAAACTTTATTCTGTATGTCAGGCTGTTTTCGCCCAACTACTATTGGTATCCTCATCTTATAAGGGGAACTGATCAGCAGACACATTCATGAATTTTCCAAGGTCATGAAATTCTTGGGGTGCTGGAACTATTTAATGAATCTTATCTTCAACCATTTTATTCCAATAATCAGTTTGTAAGTTTCCCTCACTGAAATTCATGACTATGCTGAAAGATTCTCTAGCAATTTTCCCATCCTGCCCCATTAAGCACCTTAAAGGAATAGGCAGAGGCTATTAATCTCCCTCCTGATGTTTTCCCTCTCAACTGGATATCCAGATTTTTTTTTCTGGGAATGGGTGAGATATGGTGAGGGAGAGGTTGAGGAGTCATGTGTTTTAATCTTCTAGAGAGAGACAAAGAAATCTGACGGCAAGTTAAAGAGCAAAATCCTGCTACCTCAGTGAAATGAAGACACACAATCAACAGAATCTCTTTTCTGCTGTTCCAGTCATAGAAAAAGAGTAGTTTGACTCCTTATTTTATTTTATTTTATTTTATTTTTCAAATTTTATACCGCCCTTCTCCTGAAGGACTCAGGGCAGTGTACAGCCATAATAAAAAACATAAACAACAATGACAGTTCTAAAAACCCAATTTAAAAAACATTAAATCCCTTGGCTGGCTAAAAACTAAAATTCCGATTAAGAGTACTGTTAAAATTTTAAAAGACCGAATTTAAAAATAACAGAGGGCTCAGATCAATCCAGCTTGGGTGAAGAGAAAGGTCTTTAAGGCCCGACGGAAGGCTTGGAGATCTGGAATAGTTCGTATGTCTGGGGGAAGTTCGTTCCAAAGGGCCGGAGCTGCCACAGAGAAGGCTCTCACCCTGGGGGTCGC
>JANHFO010004681.1:69774-90658 GCA_032468095.1 Pareas carinatus | reverse complement strand
AGCACCAACCAGGAAGGGCACGGGTCCAATAAACATGTGGTCGGGTTCAGCCGTCCCAGCATCCTGTCCAGGTCCTCAGGAGTCATAGCATCAAACTCAGCCCAGCTGACACTCTCAAGACTTGCCTCCGCCATCCCGTCTGAGCTAGTCCAATCTGAGTCCAAGCCACTCCGAGCATATATAACGTCAGCCATAATTAGGCTGCAGATAATCAGCCACCCCACATTCCAAGTGTTCTGTACTTACCTGCCCAGGTGAGATATACTCTGGAACACCTTCTAGCACAGAAACATTGTTGCTCTCAATGTCCAATACACACAGTACAGGGATACTCTTAGCCACCAGAGTTTCACCCCAGTCTTCATAAAATACAAATTGGTCTCCCTGAGAAAGGCATATAAACAGCATAAAAACAGAGGCTTCCTGAGATTCTTGGCATGCTAGCAAAATGATTCTCATCTGTCTGAAAGATGGCCATGATTTGCAGTACTATTCTAACTTTACATCTATCAAGACCAAGAATGTTTTAAGGCATATCTTTCCTGTAGATGCAATGATTTTACAACAGGTCACAGCATCTTAGAGTAAACTGCTGTAGAAAATATTTGCTCCTTCAGAGAAGATCAAGATGCAAGTATCAGATTCCCAAAGCATCACATAAATGCTTTTTCATGATAAAAAAAAGATTCTGGTGTCTTCTGCTGGAGGCTGATATCAAATTCTGCACACCCAGCAAGGAGCTAACTTTCAACCAAAAGAACAGGCAACAACATGAACACCTCTTAAGAGACGGGATGGATGAATGGATGCTATCCAGAACTTGAGAACCAGGTCCCTGGCTGATTTAATGACAATCACCAAAGCACTCAAACAGACCTAGTCAAGGCTATTGAGTTTGCTGTTGAAAGTTGGTTCTCACACTGATAACAAGCAGCAATTACCAAATGAATGAACAGATGCAGGTATTCACAAAAATAAATGAAAAAACCTACATTCATAGAAGTGGGAGGTTTTCGGCTTTTCTAGGCTAAGGTTTTAAGAAACTGGAAGAGAGTTTTAGTACTATAAATTGTCTATATACTGCAGGCTCATTTGAAAGTCAGGGATTTATTGAATGTTATACAACTTCCCTCTGATGGATGAATTATTAATTGGAGTCCTGAAAATCTGCTTTGACATGAACTATTTCCTGTCCAGATTTCTAAAAGGGCGATGTGACAACTTTTCTAGATCAAGGTAAACAGATAATAACAACAACAACAATAATGACAATAACAATAACAACAATAATAATAACAATTTTATTTGTACCCCGCCCTTCTCCCGAAGGACTCAGGACAGCTTACAGGCACATAAAAGCACAAACAACATAAACACTAAAAATATATATATAAATATATATAAAGCCTGAATTAAAAAGGGGAGCAATAAAATGATTTCCCAAATTAATAATATTAAAATAGTCTAATTTAAATGCAGGAGGACAAGGACGCGGCTATCCCAAGCCAGCCTGTTGGAACAAATGAGTCTTTAGGGTGCGGCAGAAGGTTCGAAGGTCAGCAATCACTCGTATAGCAGAAAGGCTGGCTTGCTGGGAAATTGTAAAAAAAGAATTCTCAACCTACCTTTACTGCTTTGTCTGCTTCAGTCTTGGTCAGTTCTTCTTCAGAGTTCAGCTCAGGAGCTTTGGGCTTAAAGAAAGACTCTGTCTTGGGACGCTTCTTTTCTGCCACGTAGAGAAGGTGAGTCTCTGAGTGTGACCAAGCCAAACAGCCAAACTGATCTGGGAACAGAAGATTGTACCTGGTAGGCTCAAAGTATGCATTTTCTTCCCTAAAGCAGCATCCCATTAGCCTCTATAAGAAAACAACAGCCCAGTGAGCATAGGTTTCAAATTGTTTTATCACCCAAACATGAATTTGGATTTCCTAAGCCACCCCTCAAATATATTAAAAGACTCAAAACTTTCTTATCCAAGATTAACCAAGCTTCTCCTACTATTTGCCATTATCTGGAGCTGGTCTCTTGCTTCTTAGGAACTGAAACTTATCCAAAGCCTTACCGTCATCATATACTTGGCCATGCTTCTCTAGAGCTGTCAACTCAATGCTCTTCACCTTCCAGTTTTTTTCCCACACCTAAGGGAGCAGAGACACTACAATTTAGGCCACAGAGTCTCTTCCTCACTGAAGTCACTAATTAAGGCTTCCCTGATAGTGACCTCCAGGATGGGAGAAAACTATAGAGTTGCCTTTCCTGCAGGAAAAATAAATCAACACTCCAAAAATCATATCTGCTGCCAGATTGCTTCTGCAGACAGAAGCAATTTAAGGATGTGATAAAAATGGAAAGAACGAAGAAGTCCTATTGCTACTCAGCAAACACCCAACCCCGTGAAGCCTTACTCAGCAGGAGTGAAGTAGGCCAACATACCTCCAGGAACTGTTTTTCCTCGCCTTTGCTATTGCTCATCTTTCGCAGAACAGCTTTTTGAGTTCCACTTGGAGAATCCCGACTGAGCAGTCTAGGCAGAAAATATATATATATACTATTATGTTATGTTTTTGTGCTGACACATAATTAAATTCAAGGAAGACTAGGACAGATCTATTTCGACCTTATTAGTTCTCTTCAGCTAGCCACATCCTTGTTTTTACTGGAAATTGAATTCTGGAAGTCTGGCATCCCAGGCAGATGCACTGCCACTAGGCCAGGAGTTATTCTATAAATACAGATTCATAAAATCATAGAGTGCAAGGAACCTGGGTGTTTTATTTTATTGTCTGTATCCTGCCTTTATTATTTTTACAAATAATTCAAGGCAGCAAACATCCAACACATTTTCCTCCTCCTATTTCCCCCACAACTTAACCCTATGAGGGTTGGGTTGGGTTGGGTTGAGAAAAGGTGACTGCCCAAAGTAACACAGCTGTTTTTCATGATTAAGGTGGGACCTGAATTCATGATCTCTTGCTTTCCATTTCTAGCCTGGTGCCTCGGGTCAAACTGGCTCTTCCAAACTGGCTTATAAACCAATCTCCTGCCTGGGGTGGGGATCCTCAGATTATTCTCAGTAAACGGACTAATTTAAGTAATATATTCCACATGTGTCTTGAGTCATCAGCAAGGCAATGTCAATGCAATGTAGACTTACTCTCCTTTGACTTCAGTGCAATTTCCTGAGGGCCCAGAATAGATGACAGACTGGTTGTCATGGAAAATAAGGTACTGACGACAGAATTTCACATTTTCAGCTCTTTCCAAGTCCCGCTGTGACCACTCTGTAAATAGAAATTTTACTATTATTTGACTTACATAGAGTTCTACTTCTGTCTAGTTTGGAACAATAGAAAAAAACCCTCTTCAATGAATGCAGAGAATCACTATCAGAATTGGATTCACACACTGCACCAAGTTATCAAATACTTTAGCTTAGGTTTGATGTATTGTGTGACCTTCCCAATGCAACTGGTAAACCACATGTTTTGACTAAGGAAATTGTCACCCATTATGCTTTCTTTAATAAAACAGACCCCTTTTTAGTGCAGTGGTCTTTTAAAAAAGTCCACCTATCATCCAATAGAGGAAATACAAAAGAAATTGTCACTAATGACCTATTTTCTCATCTTTGGTCTGCAACAGAAGCTCTTACAGTGTAAGAGCCAAATATACATCCAACGATGTGGATTCAACTTTTAAGACCTTACCTGTATAAATATTGCAATGTTTGCCACCATACTGAGTTGTTACCTCAGGTCCAATACAAGCATGGGAAAGGGAAGGATACTGGCTCAGATTACGGTACAAAGCAGCTATTTCTTCTGTATCACTCAGCAACTATACATTACAAATATAAAAAAAATAAAGGATCATAATTAGTTGGGATGGACTCAAGAGAAGGACATCAGCAGCAAATGGCAACAACTAGCCATTTGCTCAAGCTAGAAATCGACAGTAAAGGAGCAAGCAATAAACAGTAAAGGAACCATGTCACAGACTAATACTTGGCACAGCAGCCACAAAAGCCTTAGAAAAGATAAATGGCATGATGTCATTTATGGCAAAGATTAGAAGCATGGAAGCCATTCCCTTTGACCATCTATGGAAGTGAAAGTTGGACCTTGAAGGAGGAGGATAGGAGTAGTATTGAGGCATTTGAATGTTGGTGCTGAAGACATCTGAGAATTCCATGCATAACCAAGAAAATGAGCCAATGGATCACTGAACAACCCAGTGTTCTCACTTGAGGCACAAATGACCAAGCTCAAATTATCCTACTTTGGACACATTATGCAAAGATCCAGCTTTCTGGAGAAGGCTCAAATGCTGGGAAAGGTGGAAGGGAAGAAGATGGCAGAAGCAAGATGGATGGACTCAGTTACAGTGACAATGACTACATCCTTGGGGTTCCTGAAAGAAAAGGTTAGGGATAGATTGCCATAAAGGAAATCTATTGCTAGGAGTAAAAAACAACTTGATGGCACAAAGTCAAGTTATAAAAATTGTTTCTGAGTGAAAAGCAGGGATCAGGAAATGCGTGAACTGGGAGCATTATTGCAGTTTGCACCCAGCAAGCTCTTGATATAACAAGTTCTGGGCTTCTTCAGGACAAGAGGGTCATTCTAACAGAAGTTCTTTATTTTCTCCCAAATCACTGGAATTATCACCATGAAGGGCAGAACTACATCACAGCTGTACACAGAATATACTTGTCTTTAAATTTTTGTACACGCTGCATTCAAATGGAACTGCCAAACTGAATCACAGAGTGAATCGGCCAGACCAAAGCTACTTGCTAACTCAGCCCCACTTTCATTTCATTCATTCATTGATTGCTGCTCAGCTGGTTCATCAACAGAGATTAGTGTTAGGAACCGTTTCACTGAAATGCACAAACGATAACAGAAGTAGTAACAGGTATACTAAAATACATAAAATTGGCAACTGGGGACAGGGTCCTGAACGTATTTGCCACGGGTTCTGCTCTAAGAGGAGCAAGCAATCTCCAAAGGAAAGTGCAAACAATGAATATGTAAAAGACAATGAATATTTAAAAGTAGGTTTCCATTACGACGGCGTCAGCACGACCAACGTAAGTTCTGCTCATGACATCTTTACTCTTCTGAAGACAAAGATCCCGTTTAATGGCTATGAAAAAAGGCATTTTTTCATAGAAAAGGAGATAAAATTCTCTCCGCTGGGAAGTTTCCCCGCAGCAAGAAGCCATAAAGGAAAGGGTGTCTTTCTACCTGTGATCTGCACAGGGAGGTTTCACCTGTTGAGCTGAACCATGTGCAAAATTAAGAAGGTGCTGGAAGAGGAACTAAGTCGCGGAAAAGAAGGCGAAGGCTAATGCCGCCCCCCATCACCCTCGCTCCGAGCGGAGCGGAAGAGCTGCTCGCGCATTGCCCACCACGCGGCGCCCTTCGGGGAAGCCTCGTGCAACGCGCACCAGGGAGCTGCCTACCCACCCGCCGTTCACCGACACGCGTGCCCGGCCCCTGGCGATCTCTCACCGGCGGCTCCATGGTCCTCCGAGCGTCGCCCCGATTCCCGAGAAGTCGCCGAAGCTCCAGTCCGTCTCCCCTCGAGGAGGAGGAGGAGCATCGCCTTTGAGCTACTTTTTTATTATTGGCTCTGGGCCTGTCCGTCAAATAGAGCCAGCCCGTAGAGGAGAAGCTGGCAAGCTTTCCTCCACCCGGAAACGTGATTCAACCACAGCAGGGCGGGGCTTTGGGTCCCAGGCATGGTGAGGTTAGCGTCCTTTGCCCAATCAGCTCAGAAGAAGAGCGGGGCTTACTTTTTTCAAAGTCTTTTTCGAAGCCTTTAGCCACTTAAACATCAGCTGCCAATGTAGCGTTTGGGAAACGCCAGGGCCGTGAGGATCGGGGGGGTGGGGGGAGCTGGGCGTGACTTTAGGAGCTGCGCGTGCTTGGAAAAAGATGCGACTGTTTCATTGGTCGAGAGGGAGGGTTGCCTGGGCGATACCACCATGGAGGGGGAAATGCCGGTTTTCGGAAAGGTGTGCACAGCTCACCTTTTAGCCATGACAGGCTGGAGTGAGATGGTCTCTTCCATATCTGAAGGAAGACACCTGCCCCATACACTGGCCCGTGTGCCACAGATTCCCCACCCAACCCAGTTTCTTTTCTGCAACATCTAAGATGGAAAAGGACATTGCCTTTGATAGTGAAGCCCAAATAATATAAAGAGTTCAAGTAATATAAAAACGGTTCGAGTTGCCTGTTGTTATGCGCGCTGTCTTCCATAGATGAACCTCACAGGCTCTGCAAAGAGCTGCTTAATCTAGAATTCCCCTTCATTCAGCTTCCCACGATGTTCCTGCATTCTAGAACGACTGGATGAAAAGAGCTCACGTGACCAATACAGGGCTGCTTCAGTGATGGCCCCGAGACCTTTCTGCATGACATCTGAGCCTTCTTTTAAAGTTTTAGCGACTGCTTTAATGATGGAAATACGGGTGGGGGGATCAAGTTTAATAAAGGTCACAGAGATGCTGCACTTGTATGAGGCCTGAAGTATTTCCCCCGCCCCCAAACTATGTTTAGAGGGTACACAGCTCTGGTATTTTGCCCTGTTTGCATTTCCCAGCCCTTTGGAATGGCAACCCAAATGTCTTAGAGGTCATTATCAGGTGTGATAACTTGTAGGGATAATGAATAGAGGATGGCACTCATTCCATAGATTAGAAGCTTAGCTCAGCATCTTATTTAGAGTGCCAGCAATTCTCCTTATAATCAAAGGTAGAAAGACATTTGTCAAACCCTCTTTCAATTTGGTGGCTATTGTGGGTAGATTTTCTATGTCCCTGTCCTTTGGTTCATGTTTCAACGATTAGGGTGCCGCTGTGGTAGTTTCTCTGGTAATACAGCTATCCTGTTTCCTCGAAAATAAGCCCTAGCATGATTTTTCAGGATGCTTGTGATATGAGCCCTATCCCAAAAATAAGCCCCAGTTAAGGTCATCCACCAGACTAATGCATTTAGATAGAACAGAATAGAATTTGTTTATTGGCCAAGTGTGTCTGGACACACAAGGAATTTGTCCCAGGTGTACATGCTCAATACTTACATACAGGCTACAATTGACAAACTGTACTGTATTTCCCCCAAAATAAGACCTAACTGGAAAATAAGCCCTATTGCATCTTTTGGAGCAAAAATTAATATAAGACCCAATCTTATTTTTAAGGAAACACAGTATTTTACACAGCTTTAGCTTTTGTGATACATTCTGGTTAGGGACTAAAACTTAATTGCGTCATCATTCTTGCTGTTAAACAAAAAAAGAATGTAAACATTAAATGTAACATACTAAAACTTGTAGTTCTCTTGATTTGGGACAATTGTGGTTTGTTTTGTCAATCATACTTAAACTTAGTGTATGGTTTCATATACTTTACTGTTTTAACTGCAGCCTAGTGTTGTTTAGCAGATGGAGAAGCACTCCTTACTTTGATTGTTTTCAGACTGAGGCATGGGAAAAGCATAAGGTCACTAGTCCCACTTTCCCTGTTCCTCCTGAAATGCTTAGCAAGGAGAGAACTGTAGAGAATCTCAGCTGCTTAGTGTCTCACTTGTTCTTTCTCCTTCCCAATTCTTCACTGATGTGCTACATGAGCTGGAGATTGACAAACTGGTCCTGTAACAGAGACTGGAAGCTATCAACGAGCAAAAGGGGCCAATGAACTTATTAAAGATTCCAAGGGAAGTGATTGGGCTCAATAAATAAAATTCAAAATTCAAAATATAATAATTGGACTTAATGAATCATTAACAGTTCATTGGACCTCAATTTGTTGAGACTCCGGAAAGAGTGCAGAGAAGAGCAGCGAAGATGATTAGGGACCTGGAGGCTAAAACTTAAGAACAGTTGCAGGAATTGGGTATGTCTAGTCTAGTGAAACTTCCAGCATTTGAAGGGGCTACCACAAAGAAGGAGGCGGGGAAATCTATTTTCCAAAGCACCAGAAGACAATACAAGAAGCAATGGATGGAAACTAATCAAGGAGAGAAGCAAATTAGAACTAAGGAGATATTTCCTAACAGTGCGAACAATTAATCAGTGGACCGGCTTGTCTTCAGAAGTTGTGAGTGCTCTGTCACTGAAGGCTTTTAAGAAGAAACTGAGCAAAACTGTCTGAAATGGTATAGAGTAAGGGATTGAACTAGAAGGTCTCAAAGTTCCCTTCCAACTCTATTATTCTGTTCTGTTAAACTTTTTAAGAATTTAGGATTGAAACTGGATAGAACAACCTTCTTTTTTATTTTTGGGCTTTCCAGATATGTCGAAGCTGCATTTCCCAGAATTCCTAAACAGAATGCCTTTAAGAATTGCTATCCCAACACATTTCAGAAGTATGGGTTTGGAAGGCTAGCGCAGGATGTATTGTAAGCCAATTTCATAGAGATAACAGAAGGCTGAAATAATGTTTTTTTCGTTCTAAGGAGAGCTGTTCTTGGAAGCGTTTCATAAAGAGGGAGCACTGTCTTCTTCACTGAAGTAAGGGAAGCCCTCTAAAGTAGGATTTTTCAAACTTAGCCCATACACGGACTGCTAGAACCCGCCCCCCTCCCAGCATTCTGGGTGGGGAATTCTGGGAGTTAAAGTCCACACTACTTAAAGTTGCTGAGATTGAGAAAAAACGATTCTGCTCAATGGGAGTGCCTCCCTTTGGGCTGTCACCTTGAAGAGAATTGTTTCATGACCCCATGGGGGAGAGAATGCACCTCTCTTGGCAAGGAAAGGGTTGCTTTCTCCAGTGTGTGCCAGCACTGACTGTGTAGGATTACATGTTCCTGTGCCAGTACAAAATGGGGAATAGCATGTGCCTCACAACTCCCACAGGAAAGCTGTGCAACTAGTAGTCTGCCAACCACTCTTTCTAAATTTGAATCTGGCACTAGATGACGTTGGCTATCAGCAGGCGAGAACCTCCTCTCTGCTTGCTGCTGATAATGACAAAATTGGTCTTTTGGGGAGTGTCTTTTCCACTGATCCAGCCAGCATGCTCTCGTGGGTCAAGAGGCTTCTCCCTGTGAAGCTTAATGAGGAACTAGCCTCCTGGTAGTGTGGCTGGAGGCAACAAGTGACACATGCTAAATGACATGTCTGGCTTGAATCTAATCAGTAGAACAGCCACGCAAAGTCCTGGATGGCAGATGGCTGTTCAGGCTCTGAGTAGGAGCTGCATCCGTATGGAGGTGGGTGAGAAAAACCCAGGTACTGTAACGCACAAGGGTAGGAGATTTCAGTGGGATGGAGGAGATTAATTGGAGTTCTGAGAAAAGATATTTTTCATTGTAAACTCATGTAGGCTTCCTATTGGAAGAAGCTCTGCTTGGGCATCTTCCTCCATACTGTCCCTGGATATTCATCAGGCGTTGTGATGAGCCCTGCCTGGGCTTCTATATGCAGGTGTAGATGCATATGTGCCAAATCCCTCACAATAAAAGGGGTTCAGCAGCGCATGTACAAGGTGTTTTTCCCCCAAGTCAAATTCTTCTGACTCATCAAACATTTAAATGATTTAGCATATCATAACTCAGTAACACCTTATCGCTGACCCTGTCTTAACATTATATAAATAGATCCTGCTTATATAATTATAACATTATATAAAGGGATTTTTATTTCGATTGTAACTTGTTACATTGTTTTTATATTAAGAGCCGCCCAGAGTCCTTTGGATTTGGATTTGGATGGTGAAATCAATCAATCAATCAATCAATCAATCTAGAATGATTTGGATTTTTTGCTGTTTTAATTGTGGATTTAATGCAAGGATTTCCAAAAATTCTATCCGTTTCTTCTCCCTCCCTCTCTCCCTTTCTCTTATTTTCCTCAGCCACGTATTGTGTGGTTTTAAACTTTATCTTTTCATCAGGTTCCCATTGCTAACTTCCTCCATTGATAGTTTAATCAACCTACTGTTCCATCTGCTGTGCTCTGTCTTTCTCCCCCATCATTTGAACATGATGTTTGTAGTCCTGACTAGCAGTTTTCATTGTGGAATGGAAAGGGGGCATTTCTATTGTTGATTCAATGAGACCTTTCATTCCTCCTAATCGCTATATTAGTGGCCAGGCTACATGCCTGAATGTTTTCTACTATGATCCCATTCCAGTTACTCTTAGGAGGAAGATCATCAAGAAGTGTTCATCACGTTGTTGAGATGCATATTTAAATGACTTTTGCTTGCAGAAACTGTCAGTTGGTTGTCGAGCTAATTTTCCTTGGTGCTGTTAGAAGGTCTGCTGCCACCAGGCCTCTCTTTCGACAAAGAAAATACAATGCAGCAACTACTGCGCACATTTACTCCTAAATAACCGGAGAGGAAGAACAATTCCGTAACACCATTATATAAAACTTTGCTTGAGGAATTCTAAAATGTCATCCTGTTATTCCTCCTTTTGTGACTAAAATGGTAGGGTTCATGTGAAGTGGGGAACCCCATTTTGAGGGGAGCAGATTGGGAAAGAGTGGTATCTTTATCTGTATCTCCTGCTAAATGACTCCGTATGCGCTTGTGAAAAGCATGCTGAGCATTTCAACATCTAATCAAATTAGTGGTACCATATAATAGACAGTGTTTATCTTGCTAATAGCTGTTCTTGATTCATAGCCTTGGATTGCATCCAGGCATGCAAATGGCTTGAATGTCTAGCATGCAGGGAAGGAAGATTTTACCAGCTTCACTTCAAAGAACTCTGTTCATGCGATCCATACCTATTGAGTATGTTGTGGTAATATGAAGCTTTGACTACTGTAACAGGCTATTTGTGCAGCTGCCATTGGTAACTATCCCATTGATAGGTTCTGTACCCAAAAAATTTCTTTTTCCTATCCCACAAAATTTGTCACAAATATTTGCCCAAGTTTGGAACTATAATTATTAAACAACAGTGTCGGTAATGGATTATAATTATACCTATAGTATAATCTGGATTTATGGGAATATGTAGTTCAGACTTCAGAGATAGGAGACTGTCCATTGAGATCTGTATATCCCCAAAATATACATTTTTGGGATCAATTTGTATGAACAGTGTCCTTTTTCTGACAGGGATGGATGCATATTAGTTATGCTATTATATTTTCCATCATATCCATAATATAGATAGGAAGACTAGTTTTCAATATGGGCTGCTGTGGAAGACATTTCTAGTATTTAAAGCAGATACACTTGCAATAAACACAATCTGAGAGAAATTCCTTGGCCATAAGGGACAACTTGCTTTGACTTCAAAGCAACCACAAATATATACAGTTGTATAAAGTAGTGCTAAATGGAACAAAAAGAGACCCCTTTTGATTTAGAAGGAAGCTTCAGGTTACCAAGGAGACCTAACACCTCAAGGACAGGTGACAGTCACAGCACATTCTTTCTAACAACTCCAACCATAACAAAGAAGTCAGACCACGGATGAAAATCATAGCCTTTTTTTGTACCTAGCGATTTACAAATATGGAGGTCTCACTGAAATTTTTAGGTTCACCTTTGTTGCTAAGTAACTTCCTATGTTCTGTCTAAGTGACTATATTTCTGCCTTCTTAACTGTATCTTATATGGATTCAAGTTTTTTTTAAAAATTGTAACCTATATGTACCTATAGGATCCTTAGGGTCTGGTGACTTGTTGTATCAATAAATAAACTGATAGCTTGGATCCTTCCTGATTGTTTTGGTATGATTGTTGGGTACTGAAGAACTAAAGCCCTACATGGCTTGGGACCAGGTTATTTGCGAGACCGCCTTCTACCGCATGTCTCCCAGCGACCGGTGAGATCTCACAGAGTTGGTCTCCTCCGGGTCCCGTCAGCTAAACAATGTCGGCTGGCGGGCCCGCGGGGGAGGTCCTTCTCTGTGGCTGCCCCGACTCTCTGGAACCAGTTACCTCCAGAGATCCAAACCATTCCCATCCTAATGGCCTTCCGAAAGGCCTTGAAAACCTGGCTTTTCCGGCAGGCTTGGGGCTGTTGATCTCGCCTGGTGATCTGGCGAGATCCGGCCATGAATGGTGTATGAATGTGTTTTAAAGTTTTTAAAATGTTTTTAAATATTTGTAATGTTAATATGCTGTGAGCCGCCCCAAGTCCTTGGAGAGGGGCGGCATACAAATTAGATTAATAAATTAATAAATAAATAAACCATAATTCTTTGCTACGTGAGTTATGAAACAACCTTTTGAGATTTTTTTTGAGCCACTAGTGTTTCTGTACCATCCCTGCTGGTGGAGGAATGTGGTCTGGATGGCCTCGGTTCTCTTTTTGGTAGCTAGTGTGAACTTTGATCTAATCTGAGTTGATTTCATCTGCGGGCCTTACTACCAATGTTGCTAGAGTGCAGTGACTAATGGTTCCTAGTTTGATTTTTTTATTGATTATCTTTGGGTGTTGCTGCTAACTCAGACAGAACTCCAAGAGGTTGAATGGTCTCCCATCCTGAGGAAAAAATAGGGAGTCCCTCAGGTTTCAGGGGTTTCCAGGAATCAGAGATTAAGCTAAAGCACCTAGTAAATCATATCAAGTTCTTTTATTCTGTTTTCCACAGAAATACCTTGTAGGGCAACTTGCCGTACGGAATCACAATACATGAGGTGTTACACTGAAATACTACAAGTTCTCACAGAGCACAGCAGGACACACACATCATTTACAATGTTCAGATAAAGGTCATTGCACTTACAACTGTAAACTTCTTCTTTTGTTTGATGGGTTGTTGGTTTTATACAGAACTCTGCCGCCTCCGAAATAAAACGAAATAAAAAAGAGAAAAAAAATAATAATTCGAAACTGAAGGCAGGAGGAGAGCATGGACGGTACATGTCATGTAACAGCCACAACGGCTTTATGGGACTCTGCTATGCTTTGCAAGAAGGGAAACAGTTCAGAAAAGTTAGTTACAAACACCAGGCTTTGTTTGTTGATTTTGTTTTTCTACACAAAAGCAAGAGTTGGCAGGTGTGCTGGTCATTGAGATGGGCCCCCCACAAAAGGGTGGCTGTGAGTTGATTGTTTTCTTGGGGAGTTGTTCTTCTTCTTCATACCTTGTGAGACTTTTATTTTACACACTGTACAGGTATTTACAATGGAAGGGGTCAAGGGAGATTGTAGCAGCCACTGTTGAGAAAACCAGAAGGGAACAAAAATTCAGTCTAGAGCTCTGAAGAAGCATCCTCAGATTATGCACTTGTCATTGCAGGGAGCCTAAGAAAAAGAGTGGCTGGAAAGAAACTGGATGGAAAAAAAAACGTGCTTGTCCTTGCCAGATAGCTTGGTCTCTATGTTTGGAACCAAGCCCCTCTTCTCAGAATTCAGTGTGTAAGTGAGTGACTGAATGGTGGGAGTTTCACCCCTTCAGTTTGCCATTCTACTCGGAATAACTTCCCGAAATGTATCACATTTATCCCAAAGAGATGATGATGTACCCACATGTTAAATAAACTATATATGTAAGCCACACACGAGGGAGTATGAGTTTTAATCCTCCTGTCCTGTTCGAAATGATTTTCAGCATGGCCATTATTATAATAATTCAAATATTCAGGGAGTTTTGAACTTCTGCAGGCCTAGAATGAAGCACTGGTAATAAACTAGATGCTTGAGGTGAAATCTCTGCTGCCAAGACAGGTGTACATTCCATGGAATTCACTTAATGCTCTCTTGAGCTAAATTTCTTTTACTGCGGTTGAACAAAAGATAAATTTGGTCTAAGTCCTGTATTTTTGCTAGAAAAATAACCAGCAATGCTGGAAACGTTACCGAAACACAATTAAATGTAAAAATCTAGTCTTTGTCTTCCTAGGTCTAAATCAATTGCTGAATCAAATGACTGGTCTTCTCTGCAGGAATTCACATTAAATACAATGGGTTAATTCTTTGGAAAAGTTTTTTGTGTTTGTAGATGGAGAGTTTTAAAAGCTAATGATAGAAAATATATATATTTGTAGCACAGGTTGAACTGTGGGTTCCTTGATGCTGAGTTTGGTTATTTCCTTGCAGACATTTCATTACCAAACCAGGTAACAGCATTGGTGAACCACACTCAGAAAGCACCAAGGACCTCATAGTTTTAAATGCATGCATTTAAAATTAGTCGACTACTTTTTAACTTAGTGCATTACGAAAGGCATGTGGTTATGTTATTGCGCATTGCTTTGTGCAAACACAAACAATTGGTTGGTTGGTTGATTATAAGTAAAAATGTGGAGCAACACACAGCCAAGGTGGTTTTCCACCAAGTCCTGCTTCTTAAGAAATGACTAGCTTAACTCTAGAGGCTTCACACTCATTCAGACTACAGACAGAGCAGGCAAAGGACATACTTCCAAGGGTGATACAGCCAAAATGTATGCACCCTGACTTAGAAGCTGAATTCTGTGGTCAGTACTCACTGAATAACCGCAGATATAACTTCCTAGTTGCCCTTACAGAAGGCTAGTAAAGGCCGAGCCTTTGCCCTAACAGAGATCTGATACAACCGTAGTGTTTCCGTAGTCCATGCAGCTGATAGATTTCCAATCTGCCTTGTTTCTCCTCAGTCAACAGAGCCAATGGGCATTTGTAAGCCTTCTTCCTGAACCTAAGAAATCAGAATCATGGGCAAATGAACAGACATTCTAAGATATGGAGTCAGGATAAGGAGACTATACTTTGAGCTTGTAGTAACCATGGAAGACTTTTGTAATAGTGCTGTTTACAGGGTATCAAATTAGTGCTTTTATATGATTATATCACTTTATACATAGTTGTCCAAAACAGTCTTAGTATAATAATGCTTATTAAAATAAAACACACTTACCTAAGGACCACATCATACACTTTTTCAGTGTACAACTGAGGTGTTTTAAGTGCAAGCAGAGGCATAGCATGAGTATATCAAATATATTCTCACACGTTTGTATTAGATATGAATTTTAGTCAAGCAGTTGGGATCAGTTGTTGATTGTGCAAACAATTGTTGATTGTGCAAACCTGATACCAGGATGGTATCACTATGGGAAACATGAAATTACTGTTATACTTACTGACCTTCCAGCTCCCTTTAGCTAAATCTTATTTCAATCTCTGTGGGAAAAATATTTCTAAAGTATACATGCCAGCAGTGGTCCTGAAAAAATTGCCTTCTTGCACAGAGGGATTCAAAGATTATTGATGCATTTGTAGCATTATACAGAGGTGACACTCAGGACCTGCAGCATCTTTCTGAAGTGGATTGTCAAACAGGAACACATTCTATATTTTCTGTATCAAAAGAGTATAAATTTTCCACATTTTGAAGAATTTAACTTGTAAAATATATATTAGCTTCCTCTTGCCTCACTCCATTTTTCAGTATAAAAAGGAATACATTTTTGTTCCAGTTTTTGCATGGTATTCTGGCTTTCAACCAAGTCCTACAGGGAGAAAATAGCCATGCTATCACTGCATTAAGGACCTGGTGGAAACATGTGGGGTTGCTTCAGATTTGGCTCTGCATTTACTCCAGTCTTGAACTGACCACCTGGTGGTTTTCTGCTTCCATATTTCAGAAATATAGATTGAGTAATTCTATATGCATTAACAGTCATTAGTTGCACTAGCAGTTATCACCATTGCTCTCCAAGTTCAGAATGCAGGAAAGAGGGATTAGGTAGAATGGATGTATTAATTAACGACAGACCTGTTCAGTCTGCCTTGCTAGGTTTGTAAATACATTTCATTCTTGGGATACTTTTCCAGGCTGCAATTCTTGCATACTTAAGATAGGATTTTAATTTAAATTTTGGACAGGAGGAATGTGCATTAAGTTTGGACAATGCCAAGAAGCCCCTACGAGTAGACCCTGGGCAGTTGCAGGAGAGGATGTGTCAAAGGGTCTAGAGTGAGTGTAATTAAATATAGAAAATCTAGTGTAATGTTCTGTGGAATAATTACTCTTCACTGTGTCATCGATAGGGCTTCAATAACAAGTGCATAAATCTCTAATGGCATTCAGTAAAGATGAACCAACTGGAAGGGGAAAAAAAGAATTTCAAGCAGAGAACAAACGGCAAGCATTCTAAGTAGATGAAACCGTGCAGAGAAGTAGCAAGCCATGCTCTACTACAGACAGAGACAGTCACTGGCTCTATGGCTACCCTTTGGCAAAAGTGTCCCTTGAACGGGTCAAGCATGCCACTAATTGGAAACTTCATACACACAGGTGTTTGATATAAAGATATCTATCCAGGTTCTTGATAGCACGTCTGCAATTAAATCCTTATACATAACATTGAACTTATTAAATATTAACAGTTGTCTTTAAAATTTTGTAATTTCATTGCATAGAACATTAGACATGAGAATCATTTTGCTGTTACCCATGGTGAATGGAAGCTCCTATGGGTCACACCAATGAATTGTTGTTCTTGAACATGCTCGGCGTGGATGAAAGATGGGCAGGAAACAGCACAAACAAATGAGAACTGGAGCATCTGTACACTTAGTGCATTTTTACAGCAACAACCAAAAGTAAAAAAACAAAGGAGCTGTTTCACAGAGTGTTCTTTCGGCTCTTGCCATTTACAGTGCAAAGAGCTCCATGCGGGCAGGTTTACCAGCACGCTGTTCCAAGTAGCTCCTCCATCTTTCTGAGCATGCCCACCGATAATGGCTTAGGAAGGACTTGAATTGCACAGTAGGATAAAGGAGGATGGCAGAGGCAAGCTCTTCTCATCACACTGGATTGTGCTCTTGATAGCCTTCTGCACTCTATTGCTTCTGCCGACAACAGCCCAGATGCTAACTCAGTACAAAGTTAAGAGATTAATGACTAGGCAAAAAGAAATGAAAAGAAAACATAAAAGGAACCTCACAAAAAATAATAAACCAAGCCCCCAGTTTCTGGGCACCGATGAGGTATACATGTAAATAAAAGTGGAATGATTAAGGCTGTTTTCTTAAAAAAAAATCCCAGGCATACATAAAACAATGCACAACATTAACAATGAAAAGCACTGCCATTTGAATGCTTTCGAATGGCTTCAGGATGGCTTTGGGTGGCTGATAAGACATGCCTGGCCAGCATTTGTGTCAGTCAATAGTCAGCCAGTTCGCACTGCCTTTCAGTCCTATGGCCTCTTAACTCAGTAGTGAAACAGTGTTAGGTCCTAGTCAGAGTTCCCTTCGTCCCAGACTTTCCATTGCAGGGATGATGAGAGGGAACAAACACTGGAGGGAATGGGGGTTGGTGGGGCAAACTGGAATGTGAAGGAGAATGGAGCATCCAGCTCCCAGCCCTCAGTTCAAGCACATTTTGAAGAATGGGAAAAAAACCTATGAAGAATTAGTGTTAACATTCTGTAACTTTGTGTATAATCCTAAGAGAAGGCCATGGTTCCCAAAATCAGATGCTAGGCACAAATGGAACTACAGTCAAAGGTAGTTTCTGGAGTCCCAAACATCTCAAGCGATAGAAAAGTGGCACGCCTGTGTGAAAAGCCCCTCTTCTCTAACTGCATCTTCTTAGTCTAAGAATCTGTCTTCAACCCTTGCGGCTTTCAGAACACAGATTGACAATAGTGTGACCGTTGGCTCAGACGTCCTCAAAGACCATCTTATGGGATCCACAGGCATAAATCTGTTCGAACAGCTCTTCTGTTTCATTCTCTGAGCCTAGTGGTTTTCCATGGTTTCGAAAGCTTGACAAGATAAAAAGAAATCACAGAAATATATTGATAATATTTCAAGAATTGGGGGAACAGAGCCCCCAAGAATATCTACTGAAAAAGCTAGAGGATGCATCTTTTATTTGCAATGACAAATGAATAGTAACCCAACCAGTGAAGGAGCTCATTCAATCTTCCACATCCTCGTGTCCTCCAGAGAGATATTGGACAATATCTTGGACATTAATTGCAGAAGTACGAGTACATTGTATCATGCTGTCTGGGAATGATGAGGTTGTGCTTCACTATACAAGGTGAAGGTAAAGGTTGAAGCAGCTAGAAAAAGTAATCAGTCAAAACTGAACATTTGAGTAGTAATGAAATTAGTTGTTTCTATTTGAGATGCAACACTTTTATACATGGAAGCCCTCGGGGCAATATACATAAAAGCATATCTTTTCCCCCTATTATAGAATAAAGCAAGAATAAAAATCTTTCAGAGGTAACAATAAAAACTGTCTTTCAACCTAAAGAAGCCCCAAAATCACTCAAACCAAAGCCCGGGGGAAAAGCCAAGTATCCAAGGCTCATTTAAAGGCAGGAAGGACAGGGAAACTCTGGATGTTGTTCCAGAGGGCAGGTGCTGTGGTGGAGAAAAGGCGCCTTTCATTTTATACAATCTGATTCTAGGGCTCAAAACACAGAATAAAATTTGCACAGCCCTGATAACGGACTATTAGAGCTCTGAGTAATTTCTGTAATGTTGTGCAGCACTCAATATTTAAATAACGCAACAATTAAGAGTACGAAGAGGTTCTCTTAATTCCAAATAGCAGAGCATACTTAACACAGGCAAATTACCTTTAGTTAAGCTGGAAATCATATCATTGGGTTAAAAAACTCCACCACCAATCTTCATGACTTTATCTCCTGGGAATTGTTTCTCAGTCACTTTTGATGAAAGTCAACTATTAATCACATTTCTACTCCTCACACATCGTGGCAGATGTGGAAATGGAGGCAAATAGATGATACTCACTATTATACCCAGAGTCCAGAGCGGCAAATGAATTCCAATGGATTCTTCATAGGTTTTTCCAGTGCAAGGATGAGATTTCACTTATTTCCCCAAATGCCTGATGAATCAGAGATGAGAGAAACAAGAAAAAAAACCAGGGGGTTGTAAAGAGAAAGAAAATTCTAAACCAAAAAAAAGAACAAAGGAAATGAAAATAAAACGACAGAATAAGCAGGAATTAGGATGACCTGCTTCAGCGTACATGGTCAATTTAACGTCACTTGAAAACAGAATTCTATCAAGGAATAAATGAGATATTTCTGGGCTCTGGTATTTCAGTGCATTGACATGGCCCTGGTAGTTACGGATAAGGACATTGTGGATTAGTGCATGGAGGACACAGTATGACTCACCGAATATTGTACTCTCACCAAAACGATGTGAATTTCTTGCCAAAAGCTGATACGGCTGTGGGAGTAAAAGAAAGAGAAATCAGTGCCTGAAACCACCTGACACTATATAAGGTTGGGTCTGATGCTCTATATTCTTTTATTTATTTATTTATTTATTTATTTATTTATTTATTTATTTATTTATTATTTACACTTTTATACCGCCCTTCTTCCCGAAGGGACCCAGGGCGGTGCACAGCCACATAAAAACAACAAAGACACTTTGACACAACACAGTTAATAGCAATTTAAAAATCCTATTGTACAGTGGCAATTTAGAAGTCAAAAATCTAAAACCAATTTAAAACCAGATACAATAACAAATTTAAAATTAATATAATATTTTAACAAGGTAGAAATGTGTGGATTAGGCCAACCCAGCCTGGGTAAAAAGATGGGTCTTTATGGCACGGCAGAAAGCATGGAGGTCTGTGATGGTACGAATCTCTGTGGGGAGGTCATTCCAGAGGGTGGGGGCAGCCACAGAGAAGGCTCTCCCCCTGGGGGTCGCCAGCCGACATTGTCTGGCCGACGGCACCCTGAGGAGGTCCTCTCTGTGGGAGTGAACTGGTCCTAAATAGGGAGATTTAGATTTCTTATTTTACATTTAACCTTCAAGTTAAATACAGAACCTCAAAATCAGACCTAGATTTATTATGCTGATATTTATTCATCATGGCCTGAACTGAATCCCTATTTGTATGAACTGTCCCTTGGTTCAGAATATTTTTATTGAACCTTTACATACACACAAACAAAACCTCTGTTTTTGTTTTGTCCAGTCAAAATAATTTATACTGCAAATACATTTCCCAGCACGCACACACAGAATACTCTTTGAAGAAGTCTGTGTCTATATTTCCTTTATCTGAAAGACTGACTTTGGTGGTGCCTTAGTTTACTTTCAAATTAGATAAGGGCTAGTGATAATTGTTAAGGATTGAAAGTCAATGAACAGGCGAAATAAAATCCATTGAGGAGCAAATGGATGCTTTAAGCAAATGCCAGTCATGCTAATAAGAGTGTTTACCTGTGAAAACAATTTAATTCCACTTAGTATACTCTTATTTAACAGATAAATACAATATTTTGCAATATAGTAGTCAATAAGGTTTGCATCATTGCTCTCTGGCTTAATTCAAATGCCATTTCCACTATCCATTCCCCAGTAGATATATAACCTTTTAGGGGCTTTAACTGTGTCTTATATTTCAAAAAGTGGCAGCGCCTAGCTATGTAAGGGTAAATCTGGTTAGTATCTAGGCAACCAGAACCAACACTGTTGTAAGCTGGATTGAGAAGTCCAAAACCTTTTGGGGAAGATGGTGATGTCGATCTATTGCCCACAAAAAAGCTGCATAGTAGCAATTGTAAAATTGCCAGAAGGTGAAAAACTTGTTATAGACTTTAGCTTTAGCAGTGTTTTTTACTGACATTATTGATATCTACCAAATATACAAGGCAAATAAGTACCATAAATAATGGTATAAATACCAACAATAAACCACTCATTTTTCATTTTAGCATACCTGGTGACAGTCACTTAGTGCAAGCATATGTTCTGTTTAAAAACATACTATATTTTTCGCTCCATAAGACGCACCTGACCATAAGACTCACCAAGTTTTTAGAGGGGGGAAAACAGGAATAGTATATTTCTTCCTGCTTTCCTGAGAGAGAGAAAGAGAGAGAGAGAGAGAGAGAGAGATTGGTAGTCCAGCCATTTGCAAGCTGCTGCGGCTCCCGGCTCCCCCCCCACACCCA
>JANHFO010004681.1:49363-60210 GCA_032468095.1 Pareas carinatus | reverse complement strand
CCCTGAGGAGGCCCTCTCTGTGGGAGCGAACCGGTCGGTGGGAGGTATTGGCTGGCAGAATGCGGTCCTGTAAATAAATCTCCATGTTATCCTCCAACAAAACCCCCATATGCTAGGCAGTAGGGAGAGAGCAGAACTGATCTTAAGCCACTTAATAAATTTCCATGGCAGTTTCAACCTTCCTCCCATGTGTTAGTCGCTGTTGGTACAACCCATTTTAAGGTACTTTAACACATGTATTAATTATTTAGCATATAGCAATATAGGTTTTTTTTTGTTACTCTGACTACTCAAATGTTATGCATAAATGTGCTTTTAGTGATTGGTTTGTAGTGATATATGCTCCCATGATTGGTTCATGGCAACGTATAAGCAGGGGTAAGCTCATTCTGGAACTTGCTTCTGGACAATCTTTTATTTGCAAAAAATAAAAGTCCTAGTCTTTACCACCTACCTCATGTTGTTCATTGGTCCTGTATATCAGGTAAAAGGACCTGAGCTTTCTGGGACAATAACTTCAGTCACCATACCATGCAGAATGGAGAATATATAACAATAACAGCTTTTTTGCCTCCCTATAAATGACAAAATATCCTATTTATCTCCTGGCTTTAGGAATGTCCCTCATTGTGTACATGCATTGTGCCCAGACCAACAACAGAAAGCAAGAGAAACTGCCATGATTCCTGGATCTGTTACAATAACGGATCCGGTAGCTGAATAAGGCTTGAACAGGGTGCTGTATTCCAACTCCGTTTGCATCTTTTTTTTCTTAATATGCAACCCTTTAGGCCAAGCCATAATGTCCCAAAATTCCAACAATCTGTCCTTAAACTAGATGCAAGACTGTTAATTCAGATGACTTGTGTCATATGTCAATCAGAAGCAAAGATGCTGTAGGTCTAAAGCAGAATTTCCACAATGGCTCAGGATAAATTGTGATATTGAGGAGTCAAATGAATCTGCCAACAATTTGAGCCTGCATCGTTTGTAAAATGTGTCATCTCTCTTTTGTGTGTACATATGATCTATTATACCATATCATGGAGTGCTGGGAAAGAGTGGAAAAAAATTATGAGTGGGCATGGAAATTTTTTAAAGAAGAGACTCACAGAAATGTATGGGGAAGACAGGCTTACCTAGGATCATTAGTCTTGATTATTGAATATTTAGTAATCTCTAGTTTAAGAGAAAAAATGGACTGTTTGCTTGTATATTTCACCAAGAGGCATCTGGCCTCCTCTCGTGTTGGTAATGGGCTATAGGATTAGTTGGGTCCTGCTGTGGTTCAGAACGGCTCTTATTATGTGATTGATTTCACAAATATTATTAAAACAATGCGGCCTCTTTGCGATTTTATAAAATATACCCTCAACTAGTCTTGTTGCTTGGATCATATTGTGCTAAATAGATTGGTGAAATCTTATTTGGGAAATCAGGGATTTTAGGACTCTGAGGATGCAGAAAAGAAAGGAGTGGTTCGGAGTAAACCTGAAGCAGGAAAGTATAAATGTGACATTTCTTTGACACAATTCCAAAGTAGTTCTGCCTGTTATAGCAAGACACTGCAGATGCTAACATTGTCTACACAAGAATATTCAGTTTGAATAAGATATATTCAAGAATGCAGCCGTAATTTGAAGTTTAAAATTATACATTGCTTTACAATTAATTAAAATGAAATATTTTAGTGTGCTGCTGGGGACATTGTCCACAGAAAGAATGGCCCATGCTGTGAAATACTGGATATAAATAAATATATTTAGCACCAAAGCCAAGAAGGTTTGCATATTTTTTATTGTAAAGTATCACTTCAGGTAAGTGTTCAGTTGTCAGGATAAATATCTTAAATACTGTACCAAGGCTGTACAGACTATATTTGAAGATGTCTAGAAAGGTGAACCCGCCATCTTCCTAGATTATTTATTTCATCATCAAACTACTTTTATCATTAAATTTCCCTCCTTATCCCTTAGTGGTTGAGAACCACCTCTGGTTGTGATTCTCACAGGCAACTGTCGATTTTATCCCCTCATAGAATCTTTCTATCAATGAAAAACACATCTATTCCTTCCATCTCTTCTCACAGGACTTCTTTCATCCATGTTACCCTTTTTTTTTGCCTCTGCTCCAGTTTTCCTGACGACTTCTTAAACAGTGGGACCCAAAGCAGAAGTTGCGGCTGGAACCCAGCCAGTGTAGAATACAATATAAATATTACTTTTCACGAATGTAGAGGCTATACTTCTATTGATGCAGTCCTTTTGGCCACCATGTCAAAAATCCAACCTCACAGTTGAAACATTTCAACATTACTTACACCCACAAGCATTGCTGAGATGTGTTTTCAGATCTTTCAGTCATGGTCTCATACATACATACACCTAGTTCTTTGTGCTTTCCTTTCACGCAAAGATTCTTTCCCTTTTTTATGTGGCTTGCTATTTTAGTACAGGCGTCAACTTGCTAAACGTTGCTTTCAAACACTTATTCTAAAAGCAATGGTGGAAGGTCATCACTTATTCTAAAAGTAATGGTTGAAGGTCATTTGTAAATTGTGTCTTGCACCAGTCTTGATTAATGGTAAGAAAACAAAATAAGGGTTAAAAAGCGAAAGTACTCTTCAAATAGAGCTTGGCTTCTGGTGATTAGATACATACAGTTTTCTTATTGTTATTAGAAGTGTTATTAAAAATTACTTGCCACTACCTTCTTGCATAATTTATTTTTCTTTCTAGTCTAGTCAGTCCTGTAATTCCCATCCACATACAGCAGTAACCAGGGCAAACCTTATTTAATTTCATAGATGAGCAAAAGTCTATTAGCTTCTGACACCTGCAGAGGCTCAAAGCACATTTACTCAAAGAAAAATACATGTCTATAAGCATTATACTGACAATGTTCATTTTAGAAATAGCGCAATTTTTGCAAAAGTCCTTAATCCTCTTAATTCATCTGGAAAACCCTGGAAGAGTGATGCTTTCAAGGCCATAGCAAACAAGAAGCGATCTGAAGCTGTAGGTTTCCCCACATGACATATAAGTGAATAAACAAAGAACTGGAACAGGAGAAATCTGCTATAGATTCAACTGCTATTCATCATGTGAAACAGCTGGAAAAACTGCACACACAGCAGGTTAGAGCAAACCTCTCTATTTCCTACACACACACACATACACATATACCTCTGTTCAGCAAGATGCTTTAGCACTATAATTTTGTTTTTTACAACAAGAGAAAAGATGAGATAGCTTTCTATGAAATGTCTTGAGGAAGGAAAGAAGGAAGGAAGGATCTGGTAAATATGTTTACATTGCAATGAAAATAATTTCTTTGTCTCTTTAAATATAAATAGCTTTTTGACAGGCTATGTTTTTTGGCTTTACTGATCCACAATATAAACTGTCAGTGCTATTTCCCCCAAATCTGCTGGATCTCAAGTCTGTTTGAGATAATAAAACTGCTAATAGCTACATATGATGAGCTTTGGGCTCTTTTGGGGAGGGGGACTTCAGGGCATCCTATTCCATGGGATATTTTACCCTATTTTTCCACTGCAGTATCCTTATGAAAATACATCCATACATTATTTGCTATATTTAAGGCTAAGTACCAACTGGGGGAATCATTCTCTTGGTACAGCTATCCATTCCTAATTCCTGCCTTCTTCTTTCTAACATTTCTTACCGAAAAAATGGTGGCAAGCACATTATCATCTTTATCTCCAGGCAAATATATACATATGCATTCCAGACAGACCCCTTTTTCAGTATTTTCAGGAAGACAGGGTTCATTTCCTAGTTTTCAGCTATGTTGGAAGCCAAAATTAAAAAAAACAATGTCTCCCTGCCATGACTGATAACAGATATGAGACATTCTTGTATTTCTTCATGCAAGATGGTAATGTGGTTGGTTTATTTTCTTTAGATCGTGTAAAAGAAAGCTAATTAAGGAGGATATTTTGGGGGATACAGGATGTCTTTTAACTACCATATGAAGAAAAAGATCGCCGTTCTGTGTGTGTCGATACAAAATAATTTAATGCAAGGCAGAAAATGGTATTTCGTTTTATCATCACTAGATGGCAGACAGACAAGTCGTTTCTTATTACCATTTCTTAACCTCAGAAAATAGATCACGCTCGGTTTTGAACCTTGTAGGCACAGACTGCACGGTATTAGAAATATATTTAAGGAAAAAGGAAATTTAAAAAACAATTGTTATATGATAAATGTATCATAACACCCATTTAATAACTTAACCACACTATGATGGAACAAGCACTTTCAAGGTAGTGAGTATCATTATTAATTTATGTGAGAGAGACAGGATGATAGTCCAACATCTATATTATTTCTGTGTGTTTCTTAGCATTTAATGTCATATTGGGCACATGCTGTGTAGATTGAATGAAGGCAAATACAACATTGTAAGTATGCATATACTGCATAGTTCATTGTCTTGGAAAGTGTTCTGAAAAAACTAGTGCTATAAATTTTATATGTCAGATAACGTTTTATGTCAGATAAAAAGCTGGCTGTAGTATAGGCTTATCGCATAGTATAAATTTTCTCAACAATTGATTTAATTAAAAAAACATACTTTTTAAAATACCTTAGGCTTTGGGGCTTAAAAACAAAAGGCTCCAATCTGCCCAGCGCAGGTGGAAAGAAACACAAGTAAGAACAGATCCAGTGGTGGATTTCCAGGGAAGTGGAGATGTAAAACAAATTATGAAGTTCAGCTCACACTGTAAATGCAGAATCTGCTATGGACATTATGCTAGTTTTCATCTGAAGCTGAAAACATTCTCCTTCTTTCCTGACCTGCCGTTTATATATGGACCCATGGATAAAACCAGTATACTGGCCTAAGACCTCTGGGACTTTGAAAGGAACAGATGAAATATTATCAGATCCAGACCAATTTTCATATGACAAACAATCTTACCTGGCTGCTGGGGAGGAGGGTGTGCTGATACAAGGAAAACCTGTCCTTTGCAGACTCCTCTGAGGTGGGACTGATGGGCTTGGGATCTGATAAAGACCTTTGGATGGTTTTGATGGGGCGAGGCAGGGTCTGCTGGCGTAGGGTGGACTCAGCCATGAAGTGCTTCTGTGGTGTCACGTGGGCCTTGTTGAGCCTTTCACTGGATGCAAAGGACGACTCTAGCAACCGATGAGGGGAGAGGGGCGACACTGGGGAGTAGAGGACCTGAGGGGACTTGGGGGGTTGTCGGGACATGAGCTGAGACAAAGAGTCTGTGGGCAAGTGGGACTGGTACCCGATTTCAAGAGGAACAGGCTTCTTCTTGGTGAGGGCTTGCTGTCGGACTGAATGAGGATCCAGAGGCCCAGAGCTCACCATCTGGATGTTGGAGGAGTAGGGAGGGATTGAGGTGGGTACAGTGAGCTGAGGGACTGCAATACCTGGGTGTGGCTGCCCTTCAGGTTCTGTCTGGCAGGCCAAACTCTCTCCTCTCTGGGTCTTCTCGGGGGCAGAGATATACTTGACAATCTCCACCTTGGGGTCAGGGGAAGTGATGTGAATGGAAGGGGATACTCGGAGCAACTGGTCAGGTTCGGTCTGCACAGAACAGTCACTGATGGTTTGGATGGCTATGCTGGCCATGCCTTTTGCCAAAGAATCTCCGGCCTTGCTTTCTGCACTAGAATCGGAGTGGCGGGAGAAGCGTGAACGTCGACGGCGCACTGGCTGTTCCCACTCTGCATCGTCTTCCTCGTCTGTCTGAACACTGCAGTCAGTGCTGCGCCGAGGACGGCGCCGGCGGGATGCATAGAAACGCTCCTCCCCGTCTTCCTCATCCGTCTGCACGCTGCTGTCTGTGATCTTTCTCACTAGGTACGGTTCATGGCTGGACTCTTTATCGTATGCGTCCCGAAGGCGAGGCATCGAGTTCCGTTTCTTTATGCCCCGACCAGCTTCCCACTGATCTTCAGTCTGCAGGGACATTTCAGAGGCTGAGTTTGTAAGCGGCCTCTGGAGTCCTGGATAGCGGGGCTGTGCCTGTCCATCTTGCCCTGGGGCTGCTGTAGCCATAAAGGCTTGGTTTAGGGGCGGCCAGTACTGTCCATTTTGGGCCAAGGTCCTTTGCATTTCTATTGTCACCTCAGGGGTAACTTGAGGAGGAATCCGGCCTGCTGGGTCACATACTGGAGGAAAGGTACTCTTCTGCCTCTTCTGCTCTTCCAGCTGCTGTTGCAGTTGCTGCTGCAACTGCTGGATTTGTTCTAACTGCAAACGCTGCTGGGCCAGCTGTTCCCGCTGCAGGGCAAACTGGGCCTGTCGCTCCTCTTGCTGCTGCTGGAGGACCTGGTGCTTTATGGATTGCAACTCCTGGATTTCCCTGTGCATCAAGAGCTGTTCCTTCTCTCTGTGTCTCTGCAACTCCACCCGTTCCCTTTCCAGTTCCTCGTGAAGCCTCATCTGCCGCAGTTTCTCCAATTCTACTCTTTCCCTTTCAAACTGGAGTATGTGCTCATGTTGCTTCCTCTGCCGTTCGTCCTCCTTTTCTTTTTCTTCTCTTTCCATAGCTCCTTTGCTAGCAGTGCTGGCCTGCGGGGCTTCTGCCTGAGGCTTTTGGGTGGGCAGTCGGGAATGTGGCTCCTGCTGTGTCTGGCTGATGTCCCTGGCAGGACCCTGAACCTCTGAGGTTGGCACAGGGACCTCCTCGCGTGGGCCAACCCCTGTCTGCTCAGGCCTTTGTGAGCTGACTGTGCTTGGGGCAGGGGGCTTAGCAGCAGATGCTATGCTTACTGTGTTGGCAGCAGTGCTGGCTGCAGAGGTGCCAAGTGGTTTTCCTAAATACATGGGTGTTTCCATGATGGATGCAGTGGGAGCTGCAGGAATCCTGCTGGGCACAGTATAGCGATAAAGACCTTGAGATGCAAGGGGGACTCTAGGAGTAACCAGGGGTACTCTGGTGAGGCTAGCCAGGGGGACAGCTGTGATGCTACCTGGAGCATAGTGCCTGTACAGGCCTCGAAGCATGGGTCGTAGCACTGAAACTGGCTGGGTGGTGATGGGAAGGGTTGATGCTATTGGTGTATTAATGGTGGAATAAATCATGCCATCGGCAGCTCGTACAGTAGCTGTGGAAGGGAGTACCTGTCTGACAGCTCCAAACCTTGAGAGATTATATTGGGCTAAGTTCCCAAAGCCAGAACGAGACTCTGGGAAATTTGGATTGTACATCATGTTTGGTTTCATGGCACCCTGTTGAGCCATAATGTTTCCAGGCCCTCCTGGTGCAGCGCCAAGAGCACCGTGTCCATATTGAAGGAGATCTTGGCTGTTGGCATGCCTACCCCCATACTGGTCCATGGAGTTAAGGGCTGCACACATTCGGCTGATTTCACGAGCAGTGGTAGCACTGTAATGAGCCAGGCTAGCTTCCTGGAAATTGGCCAAGTCTCCTCTTGATGAATATCTATAATCAGAGTAGATATTGGAGGCTGAGCTGTACCTTCGCATGGGATATGAATGACTTAGTAATTCCGTGGGTTGTCGGAGGTCAGAGAAAGAGCCATATTGCAGTCCATGCCCCATGTGTCCTCCCTCCGCAAAACTGTGGCTGTAAGAATGCTTCATAGTTGTTAAGTCTACAGCAGAATCTCCAGCAGGGGAAGGAAAATGCTGCTCTCCTTTAACTGAGTAATAGTTCAACCCCATTTCAGAAAGATTTGTATCCGACATTGAGGAATATAATCTCCCAAACATGCCATGTGGATGGAATCTGTGCTCTTCGTACGGATGAGGGACCGGTGCCGGTTGTTCTCTGTAAGGGTATGTCTCTGGCACTTCTTGTTCTCTGGTTCCATAATACTGACCACTAGCTTTGCCAAGGGGAGCTGCTTCACCAACATGTTTTTCTGGCACCTTAGGAGATGGATTAAAAGCCCCAGTGCAGCTGCTTCCAAATGGAAACCTATAGACTATATCACAGCATGCTACCTGGCTCTCTGGCTTCATTCCTGTGAGGTCCAGAGCGTTAGGAGGAGGTTCTTCTTTGATGAGTTTTGTGACCGACCCTGCTGCTATGTCATCCATCTGCACCATCATCACTTGGGACTTCTTACTTCCAAGAGCAACTGAAGGAGTCTGACTTTTCAGTTCCACTGGGATCCCTCTATATATCTCTGAGCTCTGATCCTGAGGAAACGGCCTGGGAATGGCACTCACCATGTTTTGAGCACTGCTGGTCTGAGTAATTAGAGTATCTTTTTTAATCAAGGGTGCCATTTGGTTGGGCAAATTGTATCTTGCAAATTTAGTTTGCTGTGGACCTGTTGCTTCTGGCCGGCCCATAGAGGCAGATGTGCCTGCTCCACTCATGGATCCTCTGAAGGGGCCAGTCTGAACAGCTTGTTCCACCTGTTTGATTTGTGTCAGACAGACTGGACTTACTGTCTCTTGACCAAAGTCAATTCTGTTCTGGAAAGGGTCCCCATAGACAACTGGCTGCTTTGACTGGGACATAAGCATGGTAGATGCAACTGTTATGCTGACCGTGGTGGTACTGCTGATGATAGCATGTGGTTGTTCCTGGGCATTGAGGTTAATGATTAAAGGTTGGATGGCTGTGGATTGCCGACTCGGTGACTGGTCCATAGAGAGGCAATATTTTCTGCTCTCAGCAGCTATGGATGTGAGATCCATTCCATGGTCTGTCACAATAATTGGAACGGATTTTATTGCTGTTCTCAAATCTACAATATTACTACCAGATGCTCTAGGTCCAGGTTCTACTCTAGATGTCCCAGGGACTGATGATATCCTACACAAAGAAATATTCTCTGCAGGTAGTGTGCCCCAGCTGTACACACCAGGCATAGGGTCAGTAGCAGTGCTCTGTACTTTCTGTACTGGAGTATAACCAGAGGCTTTTTCAGGCATTGGCTGTGCCTTGGTGTAAGTGGTCTGGACCTGCTGGGACTGGAACTGCACCGCACTGATCGCTGTTTGGCTGTAACTGTGTACAGTTTGCTGGTGGACTTGTTGAGTTGGAGATGAAGGTGGTGAAATGGAGGAACTTACACCAATTGGCTTTGTTTGAATAGCTGCATCAGATGCTAAGGTGATGACCATAAAGGGGGCTTCTTGTGATGACTGTTGCCTAGTCAGGCGTGGGGAGCTGGCTCTGTGAGGAGTTTGTGTTCCTTGAGCTATCATCGGCGAAGCTGTTGATACCCCAGCAGTTGCAATGTCATATGAAATAATTGTGTTCTGTGTTTGGGTAGAAAACTCAGCTGTTGATCTAGCTCCTACCCCGGAACTAGAGGGCATCCCATTTCTTGGAACAGAATAAGTAGGACTTTGAGTAGGGGAAGAAGGGGAAAGGGGTGGGCTGGAACTTTTGTAAAAAGAATACATTTTGGGGGTTGTCACCGGTACATTTGTCTTGCCGTCAGCCACACCTTGATGCTTATCTCTTACTGGCGGCCCACTGACCCTGGAAATGTTTTCTGTTTGAGAGCCGTAACTCGCAGTTACTTTTGTCTGGCTTTGGCTAGTGGCAGACACAGGTGGTACGTCCGAGCCACTTGAAGTTGGAGAGCTGTAAATTCGGGTTGCGCTAGCTGGACTAGAAACAACAGAAATGACTGGACTAGTTCCTTTACTGTATGAATAAGGCATAGCTACACTCTTTGGAACTGAGCTAGCTGTAACTGAGGAACTATGAAACTTGGTTTGCTCGTTGCTCTCTTTTTCAAAGTGCTGAGTGACTCTAACATCGGGAATTATTCTGCCTGCACTGCTTTCAGTCTGGGAAAATGAGACGGGAGCAGAGAGTTGGGTGGGACTTGTTCCTGGAGTGAGTGGGCCACTTTCATATGCACTCTCAGCATTCAAAAACTGCTTCTCTGGATAGAGATCTTCTCTCCCTTTTTTCTTCATTTCTTGCTCAAGTGTCAAATCCAGAGATGAAGACTGATGCATCCTGGAGATATTCTGTGATGTTTGAAGGATTTCTTCATATAGTGCCCCAGATTTGGAAAGCTCATTCTGATAGTCAGTTTGCGAGGAATCTACACTCCGGCTATCATAGCCATAGTCATCTATGTACTGATATTCAAAATTGTTTTGGTCTTCCGAACCACGATAGCTTATTTCTTGAAAGGTGTTGTTGTAGGAAATACCTTGTTGGAAAGGTTGCTGTTTTTGGAACATTTCTGCCTTCCTCATCATCTCTTCATAAGCTTCTTCTGCACTTTTCAGGGGCTTGCTGGATGGGTAACTAGAGCTAGCCAATTTTTCCGTTGGAGAATAAAGGGACATGAAGGTTGGCAGATTGTACTCACTGCCAGATTTGTACAGTTTGGAGGCAATGACATCAAATCCTTCAGCCTCTGAGTCAATGGAGGGAGAATATTCTGAACAGGAAGACCTGTGCAGCTCCTCCATCTCTGCAGCCTGACGCAGTTCCTCAGTGGGCGAAGCATCTTCAATAGGTGACAAATTACTGGGTGGCGTTTTAGACCTCTCTCTCCTCCTCTGTGCCCTCAACTCTTCTTTATCTCTTTTAGTTTTGCGCGCGGTGCTTCGGATCCGCTGCTGCTCCACCTCCCGCATTTTTTCTTGTTCTCGCAAAAGCTCCTCTTCCTCACGCAGCTCCTCTTCTTCTGAAGAATCTTCAATGGTTGGCAGTAGAGGGCCATGAGAGCGATGCCGGGCTTTCCTCTGCTGTTTAACCTCTTCTAATCTCTGTCTGCGGCTTGGGCTGCTGTCACTGTCTTCCTCCAGAGAAGAGACAGAGGTTGGGGACGTTCCTGATGTGTAGCTGGGTGTGGTTGGTGGCAAGGTGGAGGAATAGTCACCTCTTGATC